>JAZAYU010000973.1:0-50485 GCA_038501625.1 Corbicula japonica
GCTCTGGAATTTTCTTTTATTCTACCAAAATCAGTGCTGCTAGAATTTTGGATTTTACATACAGCTATCTATGAAGTTGGGGACAATATGCTGTTGTGTTTATTTTGTGGATGTTGCCTTGGATTTTTGAATAATTTTGATGGAAAACAATTGAAAATAAACAAATATTGGATTTACATTCCAGTGATTTTACTAGTTTTGGTGAACACCATCTCACTCAAAGCTATGGCAAATCAATGTACAGTTAACTTTCAATACAGTAGAGAACAATTACTGGATTTAAGATTATTGCCCAGAAGGCTAACAATACCATCTCATGAAACCTTGACAGTATTGAAAGAATTTGGCCTATTGGTATATAGAGGCAAACGAGCTGGTCGCCCGAGGGTAAAAAGCAAATTGAATGCTGGTATACATATGGACAATTTGACTCAGATTAAATTAGATCATACATTATTGATAAATGCCCACAGAGTGAAAAAACTGAAAATTTCAACAGTCAATGTTAGGTCTGTTCGTGGAAAAACTGCAGACCTTCTTCAGCACATCATGGAGGAGGCTATTGACCTCTGTTTAATTACTGAAACCTGGCTTCAGTCAGATGGTGATGCTGTTGTAAGGGGAGAACTTTGTCAAGATGGATTCTGTTTTGATGATGTCCCTAGACCTGATCGTAAGGGCGGGGGTATAGGTTTACTACATAGGAACAATCTCAGAGTTTCTAAATGTTCTGACAAAATATATCAGTCTTTTGAATGCGCTGAATGGAAAATATGTAGCCAATCTCTAGTTTTCTATGTTTATGGAATATATAGACCACCTTATAGTGTACATCATCCAGTGTCAATGGCTGTATTTATGGAAGAATTTTCTGAATTCCTGGACCAAATTAACCTGCGGCCTGAGTCATTTCTGCTTTTGGGCGATTTCAATATTCACATTGACAATAAATCAGATTGCTACACTAAACAGTTCCATAAATGTTTGAAATCATATGGTCTAATTCAACACGTTGATACTCCCACTCATACTGGTGGACATATCCTGGACCTAATTATTACAAAACAAGAAGATAGACACGTGAAAGTCATGAAACCATTGTCGGATTACTACATCTCTGACCACTGTTTTGTAACATGTGACATTGAGCAATGTCGTCCCCCATTAGTAAAAAAAGTCATGCAATTTCACAACTGGAAGTCTGTTTCAAAAGATGTATTACATAGAGATTTTCAAGACGTCAATAAAATTGTTGAAAACTCATCTGATGTTGACCATCTTGTATCAGAATTCTCAAAAGTTATATCAGAAATAGTCAACAAACATGCCCCTGTGAAAGAAAAAACTATTCTGTGTAGGCCAAAGATTCCATGGTATTCTGTGTATCTTAAACAGTTAAAACAATATAGACGTAAAATTGAAACACTCTATATGAATGACAAATCTGGTGTTCTTAAAAAAGTGTACAGCAGTGTTAGAAACATCTATAACAAGGAACTTTCAAAGGCAAAAGATGGATACTATCATGATAAGATTGATGAAGCACAAGGGAACATCAAGAAATTATATAACGTGACTTCAAATTTACTGGGAAGGTCTAAAGACAATCCGCTTCCTGAACACACTAGTGCTGTTGTTTTGGCCAACAATTTTCTGAGATACTTCTCCGATAAAATCATTAACTTGAGAAATGATCTTGACAGAATTACTTGTTCAACTGAGAACTTTAGTGAGGACCCTATTTATTCACATTCGGTTGTGACCTCATGTTCGTTTATGGATTTCAAACAACTATCTGAAAATGATGTTTTGAAACTTGTTCGTGCTTCTAAATCCACAACATGTGAGCTGGATGTGCTTCCTACTTCGAAACTTAAAGAACACATTCTACAATTTATTCCAGTCGTTACAGAAATTGTGAACCGGTCGCTGCAGTCAGGAGTGTTTCCTAAAGATTGGAAGGGAGCAGTAATTAAACCCTTGTTGAAGAAGAAAGGTCTTGCGTTGGAACTGCAAAATTATCGTCCTGTATCCAATTTAACTTTCTTGTCAAAAATACTGGAAAAGGCTGCTTTGAATCAAATAACCCATCATATTGAATCTAACAATCTATTGCCATCATATCAAAGTGCATACAGGAAATTCCATGGTGTTGAAACAGCACTGATGAAAATGTACAGTGACCTTTTAGAAACTATTGATAATAACCAGGTATCTATTGTTGTCATGGTCGATCTTAGTGCCGCGTTTGACACTATTGACATTCCAATCTTGATTCGTCTTCTTCAAAATGATTTTGGAATAACTGGTACTCCCTTAAAATGGGTGGAATCATACCTCACCAATCGAACAATGAAAGTACAGATTGAAAACTCAACATCAGATAGTGAATTGCTGAAATTTGGTGTTCCTCAGGGTTCTTGTGCTGGGCCGGTGCTATTTACCATGTATATAGCAGCGTTGAATCGTGTGGTTAAAAAGTATCCTGCCAGTTTGTACGGATATGCTGATGATCATAAAATTGCCTTTCGCATTCAAGCAGGAAATCTTCATAATGAGTCAGTCGTAATGCAACAACTTGAGGGCTGCCTTGATGATATAATTTCATGGATGACAAAATTTAAACTAAAAATGAACAATTCAAAAACGGAAATAATTATATACGGCACCAGACAACAGTTATCAAAATTAAACATTGCAAGTGTCAGAGTTGGGGGGTGCCAAGTGAAGTGTGTGGACCATGTCAGAGACCTGGGTGTTTATATGACAAATACTTTAAACTTTGACCATCACATTCAGAAAAAGTGTCAAATTGCCCATGTGCAGCTACGAAATCTGAAACAAATTCGTCGCCATTTGACTCAGAAGTCAACAGAATCATTAGTGCATGGATTAGTGCACTCCCATATTGACTTCTGTAATGGTCTATTTGCTGACATTCCCTCCTATCAGATTGATAAGTTGCAACGAGTCCAAAACCACGCTGCCAGACTTGTTACAAATGCCTCATTTGATCAACCAAGTGCTAATCTTCTAAAACAACTTCACTGGTTACCAGTGAGAGCCAGAATTATGTTCAAGATAATTGTAACAGTTTTTCGTATAGTCAACAACACCGCTCCAAACTATCTGAAAGAAATGTTCTCGCAATCTAAAAGCAGATATCGACTTCGATCGCAGAGTGATAGAAACTTCATTATCCCAAGACGGAGAACAAAACTAGCCGATAGATCTTTAGCGGTTGTTGGTCCTAAACTATGGAATGAATTGCCTAATAACTTGAAAATCATTTGTTCTGAACTTGAATTTCGAAGAAAACTTAAAACTCATTTGTTTACACAGTTTTACAACCAATAGCAAACTAAATGTATTATTTCTTTTGCAGAACTGATAGAGACTGTACAATGTATATAGTGAAACTAGCATACATTTTTTTGTTTTGTTTTAATGTAAAGCGCAATAGAAAATTTATTATTTTTGCGCTATATAAATGCATTGTATTTTGTATTTATATTTATAAAACCGAGGAGGATACAAACAATTTAGGTGTTCAAATTAAGACCGATTTGCTTTGATCAGGGTTCATTCCAAATGCAAAGAAGTCTGTATGGGAATCAGTCCAGGTCATAGAATTTTTAGGAACCGTTCTGAATTCTAGTTTAGCGGTAATTTATATTCCTACACGGAGGCTAGACAAAGTTTTCCGAACGGTATCTGAGATTTTGTCTTCTTTGAAAATTCACAGAAGGGTGACCGCTAAAAAAGTGGCTAGTTTAGTTGGTCAACTGATTTCAATGTCTGTCGTCACAGGATACGTGTCTCAGATCATGCCACGTGCATTAAGCATTGACATTTTTAAGGCGGCATACCGGGATTCATATAAAGTATTATCCAATGAGAGCATTGATCAGTTACGATTTTGGGAGAAACATTTGAAATTTTTAAACCATCGGGATATGTTTGAGTCAACAAAATGCTTAAAGGTTGTGTTTTCAGATGCCAGTAGTTCAGGCTATGCAGGTTATGAGGTGAATACGATTAACGGAACTTCTCACGGAATGTGGACTGACGAAGAAAAGTCTAAATCTTCTACATGGAGAGAGTTAGTAGCCGTTTACAGGGTTTTGCAGGCAATTTCTCATATTCTTGTTCACCAGAAAGTAAAATGGTTTTCTGATAACAAAGGTGTTACTTCAATTGTGCAAAAAGGTTCAATGAACATTGAATTGCAGAGTATTGCGTTTGATACATTTAGTTTATGCTACAGGAACTCTATAATTCTTCAAATGGAGTGGTTTGCTTCACCGCACAACGCCAAGCTTTCAATTTTTTATTCGCGATTTTGGAACGCTTCTTGTCAAGGAGTAGATGCTTTTTCAGAGTCATGGGGAGCGCAAACAGGATTGTTTGTTCCCCCGATTTCTATGATATATGAGGTAATCAGGAAGATCGAAGCTGATCGTGCCTATGGTGTGCTTGTTTTGCCGCTTTGGAAGTCGGCCATATTTTGGCCTTTGATATGTCCAAATGGAAATTTTATTCGAAACATTCTGTCATGGTTTGATTTGCCAGTCAAAAAAGAATTTTACATTAAATGTAAAAACGGACAAGGTATTTTTGGCAATGTGGATTTGGCTTTTCGAATGTTGGCATTGTACTTCGATTTCAGAGTTAAAAAGTAACGGAGAAACCATGTGTAGGAGTTGTTCCCCTTTTTATAACTTGTAATATCTGATTTAATTTAATAAACGCATGTTTTTTGAATACAGATTCATTGTTAAATAAGGAAGTAATTTTCACAGAATAACATCGTCAATAATTTTGTTTCTATTTATATTATCATATTATGTAAGTGTTGGTGTTATAGATGCTGATCTTGCTGTATTAAGACGACTGCGTCTGTGCAATTTATAAAGTTAATACGGTGGCATCACCGGCTGTTAATATAATTGCGTCTTTTCAATACATACATTTTAAGGTGGCATCATCGACCGTTAAGACGACTGCGTCTTCTTAATACATACATTTTACGGTGGCATCGCCGGGTGTTGTAAGACGACTGCGTCTGTAATATATGCATTGTAAGGTGGCATCACCGGCTGTTGTAAGACGACTGCGTCTGTAATATATGCATTGTAAGGTGGCATCACCGGCTGTTGTAAGACGACTGCGTCTGTAATATATGCATTGTAAGGTGACATCACCGGTTGTTGTAAGACGACTGCGTCTGTAATATATGCATTGTAAGGTGGCATCACCGGCTGTTGTGAGACGACTGCGTCTGTAATGTATGCATTTTAAGGTGGCATCACCGGCTGTTGTTAGACGACTGCGTCTGTAATATATGCATTGTAAGATGGCATCGCCGGCTGTTGTAAGACGACTGCGTCTGTAATATATGCATTATAAGTTGGTATCACCGGCTGTTGTAGGCGACTGCGTCTGTAATATATGCATTATTAGGTGGTATCACCGGCTGTTGTAAGACGACTGCGTCTGTAATATATGCATTGTAAGGTGACATCACCGGCTGTTGTAAGACGACTGCGTCTGTAATATATGCATTGTAAGGTGGCATCACCGGCTGTTGTAAGACGACTGCGTCTGAAATGTATGAATTTTAAGGTGGCATCACCGGCTGTTGTAAGACGACTGCGTCTTGAATACATGTATATACATTATATCCGACAACACCATATTCATGTGGATTGTATATTTACGTTTTTTTAAGTTTTTAAATATTTTTTGATAGAGTAATTTTCTGTTTCTTTACGTCAATTTTTTCAGGCTCACAAAAAGGAAATTGATGAATTACCTGAGGTATTGATGAGCAAGGTGGACCTTCTTCCGGAACTATTGCAGAAATCCAGAGCTGAGACTACATGTCGAAAGTATGAAAACAGCTTTAATCGTTGGAGGAAATGGGCTTTTTGTTTGGTTTGGGTAGAGGGGATATTTTGCCAGCAAAACTTTTATTAGTTTCGTTATACCTGTGTTCAATTATCCAAAGTGCAAACAGTTTAAGTTCACTTTTTGCTGCCTTTTATAGTATAAAGTGGTATCATGATTTATATGATCTAAAATCACCAACGGATTTTAAAATGGTGCAAAACGTGTTGGAAGCAGGGAAAAGGATTCACGCTAAGCCAACAAACAAAAAAGAACCAGTGACGGGTGCTATTTTGACAGAAGTATATAAACGTCTTTATAAGGAAAACAATGCAAAAAAATCAGCGAATAATCTGTGCATGTTTGGTCGCTTTTGCAGGTTTCTTGAGAAGTTCTGAGCTTCTAAATATTGTAATATCCGACATTATTTTTGACAAGGAGTACAAGAGTATTTTCATGGAAACCAGCAAAACAGATCAATGTAGAGACGGGGCATGGGTTGTTATAGCGCGAACCGGTACACTATTGTGCCCCGTTGCAAATGTTGAAAAGTTAATACAGTGGGCTTGTTTAAAAGATAGTGATTATCTTTTTTGTAACTTGTCTACAGTAAAAGGCGGATTAGTCAGTAGAGCTTGTAACAAAAAGATGTCTTATTCCAATTAAAGGGACCAGTTTAAAACTGCACTGAAGCCTCATGTGTCTGACATCAGTAAATATTGTTTACATTCATTAAGAGCAAGGGGAAAAACTGCTGCAGCGCAGAACGGTATTAAAGACAGATTATTTAAGAGACATGGGCGCTGGTTAAGTGATACCGCAAAGGACGGTTATGTGAAGGATTCGTTGAAGGAAAGACTTTCTGTTTCTAGAGCTTTGGGTTTATAAAGGATGTAATGCTTTACATTTCACAGAAAAACAAGTAAAATTTGTTTTTAAGCTGTTGCTTAGTATTTTTAGCTTTGTTGACATGATTAGTAATTGTCTAGAAACGTATTACTGTATATATATTTGTCTGTTTAACTCGTAATTTGTTTGGATTTTGAAAGTGTTCATTTCATTTTCTATTAGAACATGTATTAACTTTGTATGCCCGTTCTTTAAACTTCATGTTGCGCCACGCAAGTGCTTGTCGTGCGACTATCAAATAACAATCTGAAATGTTATTTGTCGTTTGTGTTCTTTTATAAGGTTAACAGGTTTGTGACGGGATGGTGCGGAAGGGAATCTAGAAGCTCGATTTGTTTCTTTGCATGCAACATTGATTAGCTGATAAGTGGGTTGGAGTTATATCACCATGACTCATTTTACTTGTTTTTGCTTATGAGAACCAGTTAAGGCAAGTGTGAGGTTGGTGCACCTGGTTAAAACATCCAGTTGCATTTTTAACAACAGTACAATAAGGACAGGGTAATGTTTACTGTTGAGTGCTACTATAAAAGTGTTTAACGTGGTATGAGTTTTAAAGGCTATGATTTGAGATTGTTTTATACTTATACCACTGCTACAAGCTTCGATGTCATCAAAAAGGATTTATTATACCGAAATTGTGTATGGATAAAATGGTTGAAATATCATTGGAAGTAAATTGCTGGAAGTAAAATGCTTTTAATAAGGGATATTTCAATGGTATGCATTATTTTAATCATTGCAAAGCATTGTTTACAGTAGATCTAAATTGTTTTATTTTTATCGGTTAGTTAAAAAGGTGTCATTATGAATATATCTCGTGGATTGCAGAACTGTTCACTGCCGATATTGTTTTTTATTTTAACCTACAAGGCAGGCGCAACTGTTTAGATCTAGTTATTGAAAACAAATCGAAAACATTAAAATATATCGCTCGCTTCTATTTAATTTTTCTTCTATTAATTTAGAAGTTTAACATACATTGCGTCGTGCGGGCCGACCGATTGTTATTTTCTGCAGAGAACTAAGGGTTTTGGGCAAGAACTGTAGTTTTCACCGAGAACCATGTTTTGCGATCAATGATCTAACACATTGGATTCTTTCTATTTTCAGCCAATAACCATGATTTTCAAAAACACATATACATGTGTTATCTTTTTCCACAAAGGAACAGCGAAATTCGACCATTTAATGGATCACTTTTTTCAAATTTCAGCTTCAAAACTACTGTTAAAGGAGCGAGTTTATGTTTCTCGAGAAGAATCAAATTAAGGGATGATTATCATGATGATGTTCTTAATTCATATCCAGTTTTCGAATAATGGAAACCGAAAATGTGAGGAAATGTTTGAATTTTAAATGTTGTATGGGAAATTAAAATAATAAATGGGGTTACCCTGAAAAGGGGGCCTAACAAATAATGTAAATACATATACTATTACAAAAAATGTAGACGTATATGAACGATTTACCGTTTTATCAGTTTAACTATTTAACGAAAATGAGTTTGCTTTTTCTTGATCTAACATAAAATGCAACCACACTATACTTTTGTCTTCACTGCAAGTTCGGGCAGAGAAAATGATTGAAATATTTATTTGAGCTTAGAATTGTTGGCCGATAATGAACTTTAGCCGATGAACCAATTATTTGTGTTTTTTTTTTTTCACCTCGAGAATCAGGTATGTACACATAATGTTTTCAGAGAAAGAAAATGCACTTTGCTTTCTGACATATTCTCAAAAAAAACCTGCTGATTTTGTGTATACTCAAATATGGTTATTCAGGCAGCGACTGTTTTGTCAGCAACACAAAAATATGACAAAATTAATATTTTTTTACACGGGTATTACCAGGTGATGGGGCGGTTTTTATTTTTTAAGGTTAGCGGGACAGCCGTTCCGTATGTTTTTAAAATTTGACAAATGAAAGCAATGGCAAATCTATTCTTACAAAAAAGATCTAATTTGCGTTAAAAGTATAGGCGATTCTCTTTGAGAGACTTGTCAGTCTCAGCGATACACGATATCGTCGTAACAAATACCCGTTGATTTAATTTGATCTTATTTCGATATACATATATTCAGATAAAAACATACACGATACTTTCATTTTGACGAAGTGTATTCGTATATTTATCAGTCTTTCTCCAGGTTGCTCTGTCGTTCTATGAACGATAATTTTTGGTGTATTATTTGTTACACTAGTAACACAAAACATATGTATTTACTTTGACTTATTTCAGACGATTCGTATTATTAGACTAGTTTGTTCACTTTGACGTCATTAATTGCGATGACATCGTTTCTACCATAACGAAGGAACGGAGGCCTTCAACTATGTTTGACCATTAAAGCTTTTATGTAGCCTGTTCCGCCTAAGTGGTACATGTATAAGGACGAAACAACTGCCTAAAGCAAACATTTTGCATTTTTATCTCTTCAAAATATTTTTTTAAAGAATGGATAAACACACATCTTCATCAAAAACACACATTAAACTATGCCGAGACAAAAATGTGCACATATATTTCTAAAACGTGTCATCTCATGGTTAAAATAACAATTAAACTGAAACTTTGTGGTAATAACGGTCACTCAGCCGTGCTAAAACAGTAAGAATCACAACAAATGTTCAGTTTTCTTAACAGATATTGGATGTTAATTATTGACGTTACATTTAAACAACCATACCTGCCTGACTTCAGTTTTGCAGGAATAAAGCTTCTGTATTGTGGTACCATTTTTAGATTGGATGATGGCTTCGTTTAAAAAGTTTTCCATCGCATCAAATAACTCGTGTTTCTCGGGCTCCTCCATTGCGTTTGTTGCAGAATGCATCATGTTATTACGCCCCTTTATTATCTACACAGTAATGAAAATATTGCAGTTATGATTGGAAAAGAAAACTGAACAGAAAGCAGTTTTAAAAACCACATTGAGTTTTACTGCGAGATCTTGAAGATAGTCGAAAATTAGGACCTTTATAAACGAAACAATCCAAATAAGTTTAATGCTTTTGAGACTGCTAAAATTGACGTATAAACATGAATGATATTATTGAAATGAATCCATGCACGAGATGTCTAATTACGGCGGCTTTACACTGCATTGCTTGAAAGCAAAGATCAGGTCATAACGGCGATGTGGTTTAAAGCTGTTCGGTAACTTGAAATGGATCACACTGGACCAACAGCATTGGCTCCACTGGAATTACATCTTCGAGCCGAAGACACTTGGGTTTTCGATTCCATTGTGTTTTAAAGACAAAACAACAATATACGATGCTGATAATGAAATGGTATTTGTATGAAAATACCGCTTTGAATGTTCCATGCTCACCAACCTATGTACTGTTTATAAATGTTTAAAGTTACTTGACTCTGTTGATATTGAATTGCGCTCATTCATGTGCAAGACAGGGCGCGCATTTGCAAGCATAATTTTTGGTACTGTCCGTAAACAGGCTCAATTAAGTCGAAACTGCAAAACTGCATATTTGTCTTGCCACGTGACCTTCAAAGTTCCTTTGCCAACAAATCTGATTTGTCATTACCAACACCCACAGACGTTGGTAACATTTTCAATAGCATGAACAGATTTCGTGCATACTGTCATTTAAACTAAAGGGACACTTCAGAATAAAGATAACTGAGGATTGGGATAGCGCTAAAATAAACAAAACCAATAAGCATGTCATTTACAATTAGATTGCTATGCAGAGCTCGATATTAGATAAAATTACATGTTTATGCAAAATTGTGTGTAACATTCCAATTTGTGAGACACTAAGTGTTTACATTAAGCCTAAGATGTCTAGAAATGGAATGTGAAGCGTTTTATTTTCGGACTTGGCTTGCTGTTTAGAGTCATTTATTCAGTTGACGATATCCCGTGCAAATGGGTCCGATGGAATCGGTCGTGCTCTTTTATGTACCCATAATCACTGATAGCTGATGATGTCAAACCGCGAGCCGTTTCTTTACGGAAAATAGTAATGGTTTCGGCGCGAGTATTTGTTTACACACAGACCTCACACGCGCCTGTGGTTACTGGAATTCATAACTGTACATAAAGGTAGGAGTTTTTGAAGAAAACGTAAGCTGTCAATCTTTACCAAAGTTTACTTCTTAAATCAAGTTAAAAAGACGAAAATGGTTTAGATGGCAAAGGCTTTTGCCCTGAAAGCGATAGAACACTAAAGCATGTTTAAATACAATGCATTTTGGGTAAGGAGAGGAAATGGGATGGAGATGTCTGAAAGGGGTACCAATTTTGAACGACTAATCTGCCATTTTTTTAACCTGGCAGATCCAATACAAACTTAGAACGTACCTAGTCAAAACAGCGAAAGACTTATTGAAAAACGATTATGACTTTCAATCATAAACAGTTGATAAAAAACACAAACATGATATACTTACATTTTCAACATGTTGATGTGACACTTTGAATAATGTGCAGTTTAGAACTGTTTTGAATAATGCGTAAGGGTCGGTGTTTTCTGGTGATGTAACATCTTTGCAATATTTCGGCATGAAGAGTTGAGCTATACCCCAGCTTCCAGGGGCAGCCTTTTCTTTGCAGTTTTCAAAACCAATTTCTCTTTTTTTTAAGTGATGCCGTACCACCAATGGAAAAAGTTTCTGGCAATCACATGGATGATTTGTTGTTAGCTCCCATTCGTTTGACTTCCATTTTATGTAACCACACATCCATTTTACATTGCTACCACTATCGAAGTGTGATCCGTTGTTCGGCAATTGTTTGTAAAATTCGTCGAAAATATCTTTAACAAAAACCCTTATGATTTCACTAATATGAACCAAAGCAAGTGTTCCTTTGATCCAGCTCTTGTATTTCGGTGAATTTATTCTATCTTTTGGATCCATGTCATTAATATTTGTCTTTGAACAATAATCATAAATATTTATGCCATAATTGAAATCACTAGTGTTTGAATCTCTTTTCTTATAGATCTGCCATACAGCTTTCTCAGAAACAAAAGAAACTATTATGATTTTAAATCTACGGCGTTATCTGCAAATATGGTCAATATTTATCATATGTTCTGTTTATTAAGCGATTGTTTGTAATCCACATTGCAGAGATAAAGCTGCGCTATTGAATTCTGAAAAACTTAAATGCATTACTGAAATACAAAACCGCGTCAATACAGGTAATTTACCTGTAACGAAGAGATCACTTAAAGTGGTTTAGTAAATAGGTTATTTTCAAATGAATGAAATATCAATCTTTCTTTTCAAACGCTAACTATTGAACGGATACTCGACTTGGCCTGATATCAAGTGATGGAAATAACGCAATAAAGGTTCCTTTGTCACCGTCTTATGCATACCGTAGTTTGGATGAATGACAATTTACACTGTTTACTTGTGTAGATATTTAAAAAGTTTTGCTCAACCCTTGGCGAATATTTAATAATAGAAAATTCTAATACTGTCAATGGAAAAGCTCAATCATACCGAGCCTGTAATATGGAAAAATGAAAACATTAAAGGATCAAAACAAAAAAGAATATTGTAATGCGAAATTTAAAATGCAATACAAATGTATATTTCACCCTCAATACTTTGCCTGCCATTACATATAGTATTTAGCGTACAGAAATATTTGTCGAAGGATATAAACAGAAATAACTCTAAGGAAATTTGCACTTCGAATCTATCAAATTCAAACAAAATTCAAAGCTCTAAGACTTTTGTTTTCAAATATTTAAATATTCAATTCAAATGGTACATGTAAATTTAAACGGACTCAAATATACATTTTAAATTAAGATACGGCATGATAAAATGTGACGTATGGTTTATGTGACTAATGTAGCACGATCTACACGTATTGCAAACTTAAGTTTTTATATAATAACATTTAAATGTTTTTCAATAAAGCCGGTACACAAGAAAAGCATTGATGCAATAACATCAAAGGGCGTCCAAAGGAAAGTTTGAAAACAAGAACTGCACAAAATAGACATCTAGAGCTGATTTTTAGCTCAGTGGTTAGCGGGTCTGCCTCTGAGTCCAGGGATCACCGGTTCAATTACCCGCTTCTTCGAATGAAATCACTAAAAGTCTTTCGGAAGGGACTAAACTGAGGACCAGTGTAGTGGTGCTTTACACCGGGCACTTAAGAGAACCAGGGACGATTCTGGAATTTGACAGTCCCTGTATCTTGCACTATCCTCCTTAAATGACTACTACTCTTCTGGAGGCGTAACTCATATGGCTTGCCGGTAGGAACGATAAATAAATATATATAGACTGTTTCCAGTCTTACGTTGCGCTGTCATTGGGAAACACGAAAAGTGCGCGATTAATTTACAGGAAAGAACATTCGTAAACAAATATCAAAATATCATAATGTGCAATTTAATGTCGAATTATGTTTGCAACTACTGCAACAAGGTATTTCACAACCAGTTTTTTTTCCATAGAAATTTAAGTTATAAACTTTAGAATATGAACGGCAATACGGTTATTTGAAAACAAAACAACAACAACTGTTAATTAAAAAAGAAAGGTTACCAACATTCTACAGCGCGCTACAGGCCTGGTGATTAACCCATCTACAGTTTATCACTATGCTTACCTCTTTGTTTGCACGACGGTGGCAGGGGTTAGAGAGTTTATGAAGGTTTGTGAGGAAATCTTGTCTTAATTAAAGAACCTAGGAGCTCGATTTGTTTCTTTTATCACTGTCATCGTGTTCTCTCTTATTTGTCTCCATGGACTCTGTTCTCGGTTAGATCATTGAGTACGTGCCGAATTTGCTTTGCAATTCTATTAGCTTCGTATAATTTATATGTTTGTGTGTTTTTGTGTGCAACATTGTTAAGCTGATGGTGAGTAGGAGTTATTTCACCAAGACAACTTGTACTTGTTTGTTGATAAGAGAACGTTTTTGGGGCAAGTGTGTGGTTGGTGCACCCTAGAACCGGGTTTCAACCTCCATTGGCAATTTGTTTTGCCACTGACTGTTCCAAGGCGGTAACCCATTAATTGTTTGTGGCGTCCTATTTGAATTGACATACTAATAAAAACATTTCCTATTTCCTTCTCCACTTTTTCGCTGCGTTGGGAGGCTGTGTTTGTGAGTGTGGCGATTCCTGATATGCATAGTTCACTATTTTGGAAATAAAATTAACTCCAGTTGGAAGGGTGAACCTTGGGACCATTCGCCATTTTATACCATTTTCATAGATTAAAAAAATCCAGCAACATTTGCATGAAATTACAATTGGTATGTCCGCTGCTCTCTTCGAACTTTAAAATCGTTTAAAAAACATTAATGGAAAGTAATCCGTAAGAAAACTGATGTTGAAGGACGCCTCAAATTTATGTTGTTTTTTTTTGGTTTTGACTAACTAAAAATGAAAAAAAAAGTGCAACCGAGTGCTCTATATTTCTCACTACAAAAAACGACTAAAATCGCAGTGTTCTTGTTTTGTTCTTGCCGTAATTCGCCTTATTTCCACATTCCCTAACCTATTATCATGATGGTTTCTTACCCCTATGGTTTCCTTCTAAATATTATTTCCAAAGCCAATGCAAGTCCCAGCCTTGGAGAGGTAACGGTACTTTAGTCACGCCATGTTTACCATGCTTCAGGCTATTCTTAATGTTGAATAAAAAGTAAGGAGCCGATTTCTTTAATGCGATCATCTTGAATAAAAAGTAAGGAGCCGATTTCTTTAATGCGATCATCTGGTAATAAAAACATTTAGTTTACAATATTAATAGTACTCCTAAAATAACTTTTGTTTAGATATTTCGGCCAGTTTAAAGATTGATGGTTTCAATATCCTAGCCAATATAGATTTGGATATATTTGTTCAATCACCCCAATTAGATATGTGTATCTTCGTTTTTTTTTTTTAATTTTGCCATTGGCGTTGTCTGTGATAGGCAGAAATTATATCTTCAGATCCCCTGTCGAAATTCTATCCTCAGACTGTTAAGTTCCGCCAATTCTTTTCTCGTTTAAGGCAAACCCATTCTTTTATCTGGGAACCACACGCCGCTGAATATGGAATGGCATTAATCTAAAAATACCGCATTGAAGGTCCCGTGTTCACCGCCATATGCATAACATCGTTTGGGATGGACAAAACTGTACTGATTGTCAATATAAGGTGGCGCTCAACCCGGGGGTATGCGGCGTTGGCAGTATTTTTGCATTTCTATTAATGCCCCCATGAACAGGCTAAATCAAACCGTTCCTGAAATATTTTCAAATTTGTCGTGTTCGGTGGCTTTTAAAGTTCCGTTTTCTTATCTATTGTCCTCTTTCCGAAAGAAACTAAACTTTTGACTGACTTTCTGAAATCTAAACAATAGCATGTTCATAATATTTCTACAAACAGTAAAAACGGAACGTTCCGAATACAAGGTTTTCACACTTTTTAAACAGAAAATTCAAAACTTGCCGAGTCTGTGTGATTATTAAATGATAATTTGGTGACACTTTGCAGATTATGATGTTGTTTGTGATAACTGACTATTTGTCTTAAACAAGCAAAATATCCGTTTACTTAATTGCGGCATTATTTAATTATCAAGTAAATCTACTGACGTTTTAACCATGTCTTATCCGGTTAATATGACTTTTTGGGGAAAAATGTACACATGGTATTTGAATTATCATTGCTATAGTAGATGTGGATTACGAACTGTAAATCAGAAATATCCACATTTAAAACACGACTTCCCATCACCAAAGTCACCGTAGAAAAGTTAGCATATGTTTATTTCGTAACTGATTGCAAAGAGGCGCCATAAATGCAGACTAAAGATCTTGTTTGTTGTATAAACGCAGCACATCTTTGAGACATTGGATGGTGTTTGTATTACTAATTTATTTGGAATAAGACACTCCATGAGCCGACTGCTGAATGAATATAGGATCACCTAAGATGGACCATGAAATACATGTACAAAGCATTAACGAGTTAAGGATATGTCACAAAAGTGAATATTTGGCGAGCTATAATAAATAACCTTGACAAATTTATCAATTCTATGTAAGACATGACATCGAAGTCGTGCTTCTCAAAATTCAATCAGAGACAAGATAACTAGTCTCTTGAAAAAAATGTTAGCTAGAGAAAATAAAAACCTTCATCGCTTGTAATGAACAAATGGCATTTTTACAGATGATTCTTTCATGTATGAAAATAATACTTTATGGAATGGTCAAGACCAGATAGAGTCGCTAACTTTCTTACTGGATAATATTTATGTTAGATTCGGAACATCTATTTATGAACAAGAAATAGGAATTCCAATGGATACTAATTGTGCACCCCTTGTTAATTGTTGCAGATTTTGCTGTCGCCGTGACGGTGCGGGTTCGCTCCCAGCTAGAGACACTATCATTTGAAATTCACAGTAGCGCTATTTGTGCAGTGTGGCGGCCGTAAAAAGTCTCCCCGTATATTTAGTCAGTACTGTTATCAGTAAATTAACCCGTTACCGATGTCATGCAGTGATTGTTACGTATATCAGGGCTATCCGATCAACGTTTTTTGGCGTTGTCCCGGTTAGCTCAGTTGGTTACGTCGCAGGAATTGCATGGCTAGGCGCTGTCGCCGTGACGGTGCGGGTTCGCTCCCAGCTAGAGACACTATCATTTGATACTGTTATGAAAGTAATTTAATGTTATCTCTTTCTACCGAACATTAAGATGATAATATTACAGCTTTTAACAACACCTCCAGGTACCTTGATGATTAATTAAATAAATATAATAAACATTTTCCATTACTGGTTAATCCTAAAGAACTACAGATTAATGCAGCGAACACTTCAGAAAAGCAAGCAAATTTCCTTGGTCTAAATCTTTCAATTGAAAATGGTTACCTCATTACTAAAATTAATGAGAAAAGAGACGATTTAAATATTATTGAAAATTGTCCGTTTTAAGACTGCGATGGTCCTCGTGCAACATCTTACGGGATTTATATATCAAAGTGTGCTCGCTTTTTAAGAGCTTGCAACGGTGTTAATGGTTTCAATGAACGTTATCTTTGCATAACAGAAAACACTTTTACAACAAGGTTATCGATATTACAAATTTAGGAAAATCTTTTGCAAGTTTTATCGCCGATACCCAGATTTAATTAAAAAAAATAGGTGCAGTTTAAAATCAATACTGCAACAAGGTATTTCACAGCAAGTTTTATGGAGATTTAATTTTTAACTAAAGAGAAGATATAAGGCAATGTTAATTTCTTCCGGGTTTTCGTAAAAATCATCTGTAAATTTAAAAATGAAAGGTTACCAACATGACATTTTACAGCTCTTTGCAGTCGATCATTATGCTTACCTCTTTGGTTGCACGAAGGTGGCAAGAGTTTAAGAGTTCATGAAGGTTTATGGGGAATCTTCTCTTAAAGGAACCTAGAAGCTCGATTTGATTTGTCATCGTGTTCTTCCTAATTTTACTCTAGGAGCTTTGATCTCGGTAAGATCATCGAGTACTTTCCTCTTTGGTTTTTTAAGCTATAAGCTTCTTATGTTTTATATCTTTGTGTGCTTTTGCATGCAAAATTGTTGAGCTAATCGGTGGGTTGGAGTTTTTTCACCAAGACAACTTGTTTTTGTGTGTTGATATGAGAACCTGTTGGGGGTAAGTCTGAGGTTGGTTCACCCTAGAATCTGATTTACCCCCCGTGGCCATTTTGATTTGCCACCTACCGGTTACCCCTCGGGTTCTCGTTTTTTGTAATTGTTATTGGTCTATCTCTGTCTGTCTCTCTCTCTCTCTCTCTCTCTCTCTCTCTCTCTCTCTCTCTCTCTCTCTCCATCTCTCTCTCGAATGACATAGAACCACAGACTGCATACTGTTATAATATATCATTTTTAAACATGTTCTATCTTTTCTAGGTATATTTGAATATAATCATTTTGTCAATGGATAGTTGTCTGAGTTATTAAAAATTATATTTGTTTACCTGCATGTTAGTAAGGTGTTAAGTATACTAATCTCGATTAATATAAATTATTTAAATGATATTTCATAGAACCCAAATATTTAACTTATATTGAAAACAGTAAATTACAGTTTATATTAACGAGACCTCAACAATTGACAAGGTAAAATTGTCTTTAGGCTATCTAATTGTCGGATTCCCTCCCGAAATTTATCATTCCGTCAAACTTAAGTTTGAGATTTTATTTTGTACCCCAAGATAGAAATTAAAAACAACATCGACACGATGCCACGGATGATCTCTGAAACACGGGTTAGGTAGTTGTGGCATGTGCAGTATCTGAAAACAAATACAGAAAATGTGTTATAACGTGATATTAAGTGGGAAATCGAAATCCTACTCGAAGACATATCGAAAAACGAGTTGAACCAACATTTCTTGCTAACATCACTCAGGGAAATGAATGCGACATGAAAAAAGTGAAAATTATCCGACAATTCACATTATTGTCTTCAGAGATTTCTTGATTGAAGTCTTGTCGCAAATATGTCTCTTGTTAATAAGCTTAAGTTTTATTGTGCAAGCTACTATCTCATTTTTTTTGCATGACGGTGTGAAGCAATTTCGTGTATTGTTTCCGTTTTGGTAGTAACCGTTTCGCTGATTTCAGTACTTTCCGTTAAGCGTCCCATTAAATGACAAATTAACTCATCGTCGCATTTTCTGGACCGAAATGTAAGTTTGCTTCAATGTAAACTGTTAAACTTGTTATGATTTAGTTGTTTTTCAATGAGAATAGTGGATACGAGCAGGTTAGACTACTGTAACAGTTATTCATTTCCCATAGACTCCCAGTATAGCTTCATCTCCTATTCTGAATTAGCTATTTGGTCGAGGCCTTAAATCTTACTTTTGCAAATAAAATAAAACTAGAGACATCATAAAAACACAACAAAAATATAGCGTAACCAGTAACCCTTTTCGCTACATGCACTTGATTACCACCATCCTCAGCTTTGCGCCACTTTCAGTTTCACTTTGTCCAAAATAATACCCATTTTTAAAGGCCAAATAAACTTGTCAAACAGCATATTTTTTATTAACCTAAACATTTTAGATTTCTCCTGGATGCATAATAACACAAAAATAAACCTAACAATAAGAAAAGGGTATTATCTTATTGATTTGCAGCATGTTTTGCGGTTCGTTTATCTTGTTTACGAAACAAACAGCGAATCTTTCCAAGCTGATTTTCGGCAACTTTTGGCAGGCGACGGTCGCTAATTATGCAGAAGTGCATAAATTGATGACGTATTCGCCACTAAAAGCCGTTACCGGAATGGTGGTATAACGTTTACATCTTTCTTTGTTTACCTTGTAATGAAGTTAAAACTTAAAGAATATCTATTTGTCCTTGTCTTTTTCTTTCCATGTTTGCATGATTTGTGTTTACAACTTTTATGTGAATGACGTCACCGCGTTCTGCGTTTTTACGGCCCACGTACGGAAAAAACCCGATAACTTTTCGCAGAGTAATTATAAACATTGCTTAGTAATTTTTAGGGCTACACAAATTCTGTGATGTTTTAATTCGGACCGGGTCTCAATGATTGGAGATTGTTTGAGAACATAAATATTTGGTCATTTATACATTTTTTTGAAAAGGATCAACGTGGTTAATTAATTTTCACAATAAGAAAAAACACGTTTTGACAAGTTTATTGTGCCTTTAAAGATACAAATTTTCACACACTCAAAATACAAATGTTTTGTTTCAACTTCTTCTATACACTGTGCATTTAACATAGCTATTTAATATTGTTTATTCTGCTTTTGCATTTTCATCCAATCACAGAATTATTTTTTTAATCGTCCGCACAAAGCCTAGACAAAAATGACTGATTCCCGTGCCACCTGAGTTACTGTAGTGTAACCAGCATAAGAATTGTAATAGTTAGGAAATGAAAGTAGGCGTACTCGTGATCACCAGACGCTCATTAGGACTCAAGATTTAGCGAAAATGACCGAACTGTTCCGCAGGCGGGTATAAATAGCAGTCTGTTCAGTAGAATGGGTCATTCTCTCGCTTGCTGTCAAGGTGTTCACGTAGGTGAATTAATTAGTTTTAGATTCAACATTGGTCTGCATTATAGGTCCAATATTGTACAGTTCTGTACTAGGGCATATTGACCGGGTTGTTTCGTTGAAAGTATAGAAAAGTATTGGTTCAAGCTAGGTTATTTTACTGTAGATAGTGTCCTCAGACAATTGCTGGAAACACAAGCGTCTGAGCCACTTGACAGGTAGTTTCAGCATAAGTGTTGAGGATAGGGTTTAGATAGTGACCTCAGACAATTGCTGGAAACACATGCGTCTGAGCCACTTGCAAGGTAGCTTCAGTGTAGCAGTTGAGGATAGGGTTTTGAATAGTGTCTTCAGACAATTGCTGGAAACACATGAGTCTGAGACACTATTGTTCATCAGGTTTGCTTTAAGAGTTTCAAACATCATTGTGGTTCTTTTTGCTTGTATTGCTCAGCGTAAAGTTTGCTGAGGGCGCGCTCGAAGTTCAGGTTAGATTGGTTTGTTTTGGACAGGTTGTGTTTAGAGAGAGTGGTTGGAACTTTGTTTTAGATTTAATTTAGTTATTTTGTCCAGGAAGTTTATTGTCCTGTGGATGTTGTCATATGTTCAGCTGATTCTAACCTTAATTATTTTGTTGTAAACCAATCATTTCTGAAATCCTTGTAATCATTTTTGGAGCGAAGTAGCTCAGGGAAAATTCATTATAATGTTTAACTAATCTACATTGCTTAGACATATGTTAAAATCATTTTGAGAGAAAAAATATATATATTGGCTGAGACAAATAGTCTGTTTTATGTGCCTTCCGCTCGGGGCACGTTACAACGGCATCATATAGCTTTTCAGTTTTATCATTTACAGTTACTTAAAGTTACATTTAAAACATTTGTAATGGTAATTCAAAGTGCGTACATTGATAACGAACATTCTTTTTCAATCCGCTTAGTTCTAAATACGTGGTAAAGTTTTATATTTACCGTTGCAGATATTACAGAATTTAGCACAGTGGATAGCTGACCATGGTATATAGTCACCTACACAGATATAGCCCTTTCCATACTCTGCGCAGTCGGAATCCAAATCATAGCAAACTGTAATTGATATGGTACTGCATTAAAATTACTAATTACAAGTATGTTGTATTTTCTTTTTAACGCTCATATCTGAGTCAATTTTTAAATAGATGAAAATGGAACTTTAAAAGCTCTCTAACACGACAAATATGAAAATATAGCGGCTCGGTTTAATTGAGCCTGTTTATGGACAGTAATGGAAATTCAAATTTACTGCCCACGCCGCCTAGCCCCCGGTTGAGCGCAAACCAATATTTACACCAATAAACTGTACAATTTTGACCATCCCAAACGATGGTGTGCATATGGCGGTGGATATGGAACATTCAATACGGTATTTTCAGATTAAAACCATTCCATGTTCAGCAGCGTATGGTCCCCAGATAAAAGAATGGGTTTGCCTTAAACGAGAAAACAATGGGCGGAACTAAACAAAATAGAATTTTGATAGGGATCTAACAATATAGATCCTGCATTTCACAGACAACGACCAAATCAAAATATAAAAAAAAACAGGAAGTATATTCTTGGGAGTGATTGAACTATATCCGAATCAATATTGGCTGGGAAATTGAAACCACCCATCTTACAACTGGCCGAAATATTAAAAGAAAGGTAATTTTAGAAGTACTAGTAACATAGTACATAAATATCGTGCTCATCGGCCTTCAAAGGACGTCATTGATAACAGCACTGATTGAATGTACGGGAAGACTTTTTATAGCCGCCACACGGCACAAACAACGCTACTGTGATATTCAAATAGATGAAAATGGAACTTTGAAAGCCATCTAACACGACAAATACGAAAATATTGCAGGCTCGGTTTAACTGAGCCTGTTCATGGACAGTAATGGAAATAACTTAATATTTATTACTGCTCACGCCGCCTAGCCCTAGCCCCGGGTTGAGCGCAACTCAAAGAATAATGATATAATATTAAAAAAGGAGAATAATACTTTGAAAGCCACTGAAAATTACACATTAAAATAAATTAGCATTATGGGTTTGATTGAAAACTCATATTAACATCAACGATCTTTAAGAAAATATCTCTTTTGAAATCTGTCTTTAGAACACCTTGTTTGTCATAAGCCGACATATGATCGTATTTGTAATATTTCCATAGGATATTTGCCATCTCGACAGGACAGTTTACATGCACTATATTGTAATTATGTTTATTATAAGAACACAGTTTTATAAAATGACGTTAGGACACATCCTTGACCTGCACTAATCGACACATTCATCCCGATCGTACTTTATTTAAATATAATTAATATCCTGAAAATGAATGAGCATTTTTTGTCTCCAGATTCGTAAGAAATACAAAAGACAATAGTGTTTAAACAAGTTTATCCTCTCAAACTTCGTACCCGGTCAGTGTAATAGGTAAATTTTGTATAAAGTATGATCCAAGTACTTCTTTGCAAATATTTAATATTGATAAAACCGTGTATCAGCGTTATTTCCCTCTTCTTTTTGTGGTATTGGGTGCGGTGGTGAGGCAGTTGGTAAATTAAATTTGCTTAGGCGTAACGGTGCTGATTTCATTTAAGGTCCGAGCCTGTAACGCTTAAGATTTACATTATCACAGTTTGTTTGGTATTGGGAAGGAAAAATCTCTTTTCACTCGAGGAATAATTGTCTTCACTGTTTATGATTAGCTTGCTCCGGTTTATGGGATTGTTAGTCGCTCGGGTTTTGATTCTTGGAGTAGTCCCGTATCATTACTGTTCCCGTTTTTATATCTTCACCATTATATCAAAATACTAAAATTATAAATCCCATTAAGCCCTAGTCCCCGAACTACACACTCCCATTTTGGTTTGTCTTCGTTTTTGTTCCGTACTCTTTACAAACAACAATTTCTCTTCCAACCCGACAAATCTTTTAATCTATTTCAATATCACGGTAGCGTTGTTTGTCCGTATGGTGGCTGTAAAGTAAACATATGCTGTAAAGTATCTCCTCGTACTTGCAATTAGTGTTGTTTCATTGTATCAGTTACAGCTGAGCATGATTCTTATTTGTGTAAACAGTGCTCTTAAAATCATTAAAATCATATTACGGCCTGTTTTAATATTGGTAGTTTTAATTACCCAGACAGTATAGCATTTGATATTGGTCACTGTTCAACCACCCTAAAGATATATGTCCTGCTTTTTCGCATATGACTAAAGGAATTAAAATTAATTTTCAGATCCCTGGCTCAATTCTATTCTATCAGCTTAGCTCATTATTTTCTCGTTTAGGACAACGTAATTCGTTTATCTGGGGAGGGGGAGCATAAACCACAGGTAATTTTATGAGTGGTATAAATCCGAAAATACCACATTGAAGGTTCCTTGTTCATAAACAAGTTCAATCACACCAAGCTAAAATATTTTCGCTTTCAAAGTTCTCTTTTTGTAATGACTTTTTTCCATCCTTACGCCCATATGCAGATTATGCAGAATATGTTATACTTAATTGTGTAGATATTGAGTTGCGCACAACACAGGTCAAGGCGGCGTAGGCGGTTGAAAACATTTAATTTCCACTGCTTTTTTGAAGCTAGCTTGCAATCTTCTCTTACTTGTTCGGGGCCTACAATGTTCCCCCTTTTTTGTTGCGTTTCCATCCTCCTTTTTTCCACTTAACATGACCCCTTTCGTTTTCGGGTACTCACATCAGTACTCTAAACAATAATGCTCAAACAATGATAACTTATGTTAAATAGCACACAACGAATGTTACCCACAGATACTTCTCGAACAAATATAATTTAACAGACCAATACTTAAAGTTAAGTACATGAACAGATTCACATACATGTAGTAAAAATATTCATAAAAAAGCTTGGTTCTTACGTTCACAATTGTTTCCTTGATATCCAGAGTCACACTGACATACGTAAGTGTCATTTTGAGCTGTACATGACCCATGGATGCACGGATTTGAAGAACATACAAGGGACTCTTAAAAGCAAACAATGCTTAATAAAGATATCACTAAAATATTAGTTCAAACGTGCATTTTTATCAGTTTATACTAAACGAAGTAGAAACACCATCACAAGAACAAACATAAACAACAAAATGCAGCCAAGTCGAACCTCAAAGTGTTTTTGTAGAATTTGTCGAATAAGTAAATTCATGTGCAGTGTTCAAAAGAAATGTCAAAATTAAAATTCTAAATAAAAAAACGAGAAATTAAAAAATGAAAAATAATTAAACAACTGGGTTTTCTTTCTTTGTATTTAAAGACATTAACACGTGCTGTTTTTTCTGCTAGACATGCCTTCAACTGCTAAACATTACACGCAGCCTTTAAATCACTTTTACAAACTTCTGCAACGCTATCGAATCTTATAGAAAATAGAAATTGTTTATTTTACATTAAGCATACACATTTACACAAAACGAATGAACTGAAAAAATAATAAGTTATTTAAAATATGTTTGTAAAGAATATTGCATGTGTGAGCAAAAATGAGAAATAAGAAGCCATGTTAAATATCTTAAATAAAATAAAGAAAATAAGCTAAGCGGTCATTCCAAAACATGCACTTGTCAAGCACTATATGCTTGTAATCACTTGGTATGGAATTTGATAATACGCATTTAAAATGCTTAACATTGCATGTCATTCGAAAACACCTCTGTGCAATTTTTTTTTCAGATGAGTTGTGTTATTATTTTATCTTTTACTTTCTGGTGTAGTGATTTGACAACTTTTGAACAAACGGAAAGAACATAATTGAAGAATGATGGTGTTGATTTCCCGGATTTTTTTTATTGTTAAAATTTATGGGAAATGCTATAACAATACGACCAAGACAAAACTAAACAGATTTAACAGACAGTATGCATTTTAAACACACACAATACTTGCACATTAATATACTCATAGATTTAGTTGATTTTTAATAATAACATAGGAAAAGCTTGGTTCTTACGTTCACAATTTTTTCCTAGAAATCCAGTGTCACACTGACATACATAAATGTCGTGTTGAGCTGTGCATGAACCATGTATGCAAGGATTCGAAGAACATACAAACTCTGAAAAGCAAATTATGCTTTAAAAATTCCTTCTACTGCCAAAAAGTGTCATAATTTTAATCACCTAAGCACACTAGAACCTGGGTAATAGCCCTAGTGGCAAATCGTTTTGCCAACGACCGTTTTCAGGCGGTAATCCCACGGTTTCTCACTTACGTTAATTGTATGTGGCGTCTATTTTGAAATTGATAATTCTATAACTTTAATCTCTCCACCTCTATTTGTCGGCTTTGTCGGGGAATGTGTCCTCTGGGTGTGGCCATTGCTGATATGCATATTTTACATTTGTTCAGATCCTTCTTTAACACAAACAAGTCTTATCATCATTTAAGGAAAAAGAAAACTTTATTTTTAAATTAATTATAAACATTTAAACAGGTCTAATAAAAGAGAAGCTCTATATGTGTTTATCAACAAACTGTTTAATATTGTATAGTTTATTAATGTTTAGTGCTTTTACAACATGCAATGCGCGATAATACTACTCTAAGTCTTTTGACTGATTTTGGTATTTTTAGTTTGAGTCATGAGCATAAAAGAGGTGAATAGAAAACACTGAGTTTCAAGTAAAAATGTCGAAGGTATGTGCTTCAATAAAATATTCTTTAAACATGCTAAATACTTACGTTCACAATTTTTCCCGCTATATCCAACATCACACTGACACTCATAATCGTTTTGTACATTTCTGCATGTACCATTTATGCAAGGATTTGAATCACACCCAAATATGTCTAAAATGCAAAGTAATAAAGGGAATATGTAAAAAGCAAATAATGAAAAAGTAAGTTTTAATTATAACTGAAAATATTTATCATATTAATAAATGCGAAATAAGAAATAAATAATATAATATACATTCATTTTCATTGAAAAAAATGAGCTTTTTAAGTTATTATAAGCCATCTAATTGGTAACTTGAGGTCACACCAAGGCTGATATACAAATGTCGATGACATTAATAATGGTTTGAATCTTTCTTGTTACCATATTATTATTTTGTTTTTAAGAAACGACTCAAAGAAACAAATTCTTGGCAGAAAAACTATAACTGCTATGAAAGATTTGGTAATATCTAGCAACAAAGATATACACAACTTTATCACTTTAAGGATTATTGATAATTATCATAAAAAGTTGATCGAAATTTTAAAGTGTCTTTTGCTTCCATTTTAGCGGTTTAAGTCATAAGGGCTAAAATTATAATTTTGCTTTTAAAATAAAGAGATTGTAAAATGATCCTAATAAAGGAAATGTTTTCATTCTTGGTAAATAAAAAGAAACACAGACGTACACTTGTCGCACTGTTTCCCCTCAAATCCATGTTCGCAGACACAGACGTAGTCATTAGTTAGGTCATAACATGTCCCATGAAGACAAGGACTTGATCGGCAGTGACTTATTGCTAGATAATAAAATTTAATAATCACACTGACATAATTTCACTTTTTTTTTCGGCGTTAGCTGTCTAAGCTCACTTTTGACCTAGTTTTTCGACCAATGAAATGTTGTCAATAAAACTCGTATTCTATTATTATGCAGAGGGAAAATGAAATAAACTATTTTGATTGGTAGTTATTTACACCAGAGAGGCATCTAGCAGAGTGGAGAGGTATCTAGTGGGATTTTTATTATTATGCAGCGGAAAAATCAAATAGATTATTTCGATTTAAATATCCAGTTTTTTATTATGCAGCGGAAAAATCAAATAGATTATTTCAATTGGTTGTTAGTGGGTGTTGTATTGGAGAAAAACATATTTACGATTTAAATAACCAGTTAAGTCAATATTGATGGCTTAAATACAATTTTATATGGAATATTCTTGGGTGTCAGGTAAAAACTTGCGTACAGTACACAGTGTAAAACGAAAAGGAAGTGTAGATATTTCTAGTTCTTACTGGTTCCTTTCTAGTTCCTTTGATACTGATTGTTAATTTCAAGTTCAAAGTACAAGTTCATGAGGCCCCGGGTTCAATACTCAGTACTGACACTTTTTTTAAAGTTAATATAAGTAAAAGTTGGTTGGTTTAGCTCTTGTAACAGGATGTTTTTATTTATTTATATTAAATTTCAATGACATTTATTCATCTTGAGTTCTAACTCTACAAGAGGTATTTTATTGAAACTGAATAAATGTAGATCAAGACTTAATGTAATACATTGCTTCATTGATCGACTTGTTATCACTGTATGAAATTGTTGCAACAGCTTCATCATTTTTTTGAAAGACACTTTAAATGAATTTATAAGTTGTCATGATTCGGTCGCTTAATCTCTTGGTCATACTAAGAAGGCAGGGAGGGTTCGTCAACAGCTATAACAAGTAAAATAAACTAACTAAACTGTGTCTGCTTCGCCTCTCTGTATTTCTTTCTTTCTTAAATACATGTATATATAAATCTTTTCCATCAACGCCGTTTATCTTTTTTAAAGATATTTCTTGTTTTTGTTTTATATGACAATCTTGCATCAACTTTAAATGTATCGAATTTCGCGGTAAAACATTCATTCTATTATTATTATTATTATTATTATTATTATTATTATTATTATTATTATTATTATTATTATTATATATCAATTATTATTTTAATTATTATTATTTTAAAAGCCGATATATCATTTCTTATAACAGACTTACGTTTATCGCAATTTATGCCTTCAAACCATTCGTCACATTTACAGGAGAAGCCGCCATTTATATCAGTACAATTCCAATGCAAGCAAGGATTTGAAAGACATGCATAGACAGCTGAAAAGCGTAAACTATAGATAAAAATATACCACTCAAAGTTTGATGAAGGACTCAATTGTAGTTTGTATGTTTTTCCGATGTCCTAATTTTACTAGTCCAGTGTTTCATCAAAATTAATGGTTCATAAGCTGTTAAAAAGTTAATCTAAACAATAATAATTAGACTACAAAATAGGTCTTTATCAAAATCTGAGTAGTTTATTATATTTTAAATCAAACCACGCTTCTCCTTTTATTATTTAAAGGACAGAGATCAAACCTTTACGAGTTCCTTTTGGCAATTTTTAACTTGAATAATATGAACATGTACAAAATTTGATCAATTGTACATTCACACACGACAAGTTGTAAAAATCTGTATGATACTGTGTTTTTTTTGGAGTCACTGACAAAATGAGTCCCACTTGATTTTACGAGTAAACCGGCTTATTAAGTTTTGTTTATATGTGTTTGAACACAAATCTCAGCTTTGTGAATATACATGTATATCATGATAATTAAAATAGTGAAATACTTACATGTATTACATAGTTTTCCTTCGTAACCATGAGAACAAACACAAATGAATCCATCTGTCCTGCTATAACATTGTCCATGATAGCATGGATTTGGGGAACAATAATTCGCATGAACAGCTAAAATATGTCATCAAACTAGTTATTAGATACTGTCAATTTACAAGTGTGCACAATACAAAAGTGTGCACGACAAATCTGTTTTCAATATAGATACAACTATATATATGTATCGACAATGTAATAAGATAAAAATTATTCGTTTCCAGAGAAAATTGTTTCGATGCTTCGATTTAACAACTCTAGCATTTTTTCCCCGAAATGATGAATGTTTAACTTGAATACGTTTAAGTGCATGAAAGGTCCTTACTTAAGGATTGAATGTTATTTTTGTGCGTTTCATGGATGTATGAAATGTCAGTTGCCTAACATCTAATTTGCATAAACACCGAAGGTGTTTATGTTCAAATTAGATGTTAGGCAACTGACATTTCATACATCCATGAAACGCACAAAAATAACATTCAATCCTTATAATTACAACTCTATTTGTCTTCTTCTCTCGATACAAGTGCATGTATTACGGTACTTAATAGCAATTTGTACGATTTTTTTTGTTTATGTTTGAGCGTAGTAATACATTGTTCACGCCCCTTTTTGTAGCTAAAAATAGCCGACAACACGTTGGATCGCAGCCATTTTGAACATTTTAATTTCAATGGATTACGTGTTTTTTTGGGGAAAAAAACAGTCAGAGTGTGGTTTTGTTGAAATGCAGAAATGGTTTTCTGTGAACACTACGTTAAAACAGAATGAAACGTTCGATGTAAAGCCATCACAAGTAAAGATAACACCAAACCATTGGTGTGGCCGGAAACAGCTGATCAAAAAATCGAAAAGCTGGTTTGTGTTAGCCAGGCGGTCTGACAGGTTCTACTGCAGATGTTGGTTCGAAAATCGCATTTGTGCTTTCCAGCAAGACAACTTGTATACAAGCAACATACTTTTAGTTTTATTTTTTCAAAAGTTGTGTGATGTTTTTCACTTGAGAATGTGATCCACAGGCACAGAATGCATTATTGGATTATTCATGCTGTGTAATGGGACAGATCTGGATAAAAACTGCCGGGTATGTTTTATTCTAAGTAATTTAATTTGCTGTAAAAATCAGTTATAATAATAAGTGCACATTTAGTGATTTACACGGGAAAATGGCAAATATGCTTTTTAACACTAACTGTAGAAAGCCAGGCACTGGCATTTAAAACAGTCTATAAATAATTAAATTAAAGATGTTCATTCATGTTTTGCCATGTTGACAGCATTGGCACCAATCAACTACCCCTGGTTTAAACGGGCAGTTGTAACCCTCCCGATGTCAATACTCCTAAAGTGGTCAATATTGGTCAATTGAACTATTTTCAAGATTTTTATTAAAGAAAAAAAGAAATCAAACCAGTAAACTTTTATTTAATTTCTACTTAACTTACTTACAAACTCGCTTCAAATGAACACGGTGTTGATGCAAATTCCGTGTAAGTTATCCGACACTTTATACACCATTGAAACACACAAAAGTTACAATTTTACTGTGTAACGATACTTTATAACCGCCTTTTCATATTATTTTAACTGAAACTTCTAAATTATAAAACTTGAAACAAAGTAAGTCACTCTTGTTTGAAACATTTAACATATTAACTGTCAATCTGTTAATATAGACTGTTAGTAAGTCACTCTGAAAATGTATTTTTCTCAACTTCATCATTTATCATGCATTAAGCGTGAAGTTACAGTTCGTAAATGTACAAGTAGATGGATTAAGTAGGCTCATTTCAAACTTTAAATTTTCAGTGGCAGTCGGAACACATGAAGACCTGTTTACTTCTTCTCTGGCACTGGAAGATGGAATGGTTGTGATTTCACCATTTGTTTCAGTCGGGTTTCTGTTGATGATGCAAGTAGTTCAGCTGTAAGAAGAAGAACATTTTCCTTTTTCTGAACGTTTGTTGTTCCCCTGCTGTAGGATCTTACTGAAGCCTCGTTTCTATGTCCAGTCATGACCATGATGTTTCAAAACCCGCATCATCCAGGGCCTGTGTGGCAGTTGCTCGAAGGCAGTGAGCAGTATATCTGAGATATTAACAGTTAAAAAATTGTTGAATTAAATCAATGTATGAACTTTTTCAAATGACTGTTCAGTTCTTGTTTTGTTATTATTTGTAGATCAAATAGATCATAGATTTCCAAATAGTTGATATTTGTATGATTTTTTTTATTTAATACATTTCATGTTATAACCACAACAAATTAAGCATGAAAATGTTTCTTAATATTAGTACCGTACAGAAATGATATGTGTTCTGATGTTGATTGTAAGTTTTGTCAATAATTAATTAATAAGAAATAATTTTGTTTTTGATAATATTTTTCAATCACATTTTCTTGATTTTCTTTATTTTATTATGTCTCCTGGTAATTGGGCTGTACTTTAAAATCTGTTAAACCCATATCCAAAAATAATTATTGATTACACATAATTAAAGTTTTTAATAATTAAAACTAATAATTAAGTGTTTTATAATTAAAACTTGTCTTTTGCCTCATTTGTGGCATGAATTTTGTATTTTTCATTAAGAGTGTTTTGAAATATTTTTTTATTAAGTCTGTGCTGAAGAACAGAACTAAATTTTGTTTTAATTCTAAAAATATTTCAGTTTTAACCCTTTCCTGTTAGACACCTTTATTGCTAGGTCATACAGTTGAGATCAAGATCAGCCTGCACATCCGTGCCATCTGATCAGGATCTAAAACTGTTTGCTTTTCGATTCATTAGGTTATTTCTGACCAAAATGCGACCAGCGCAGATCTTGATCAGACGGCAAGGGTGTGCCCGATGATCTGGATCTACACTGGTCTCACATGCGTAAAAATGCGTATATATCAAGGAACTGGTTAATAATTCTAAAATAATTGGTTTATTCACTTTTTTAAATCTAAAACTGATTAATATTTATTGTTATAGTTAATGTTGAATTTTTGTATTAGATGATGTTCATATTAAACAAATGGGAGTCCTAGCAAACACTTTATACCAGTTGGAATTTTCACCTTGTGGTTTATGGTTTCAACATCAAAATCTGCTGGCATGAATAACTCGAAACTGCAGATTCTGAAGATCAGTCGAAATATGTCCATATTTGACTGGTTTTTCTCCTAGTTTGACATTTTTGCAGACAATTGTTTACAAATATGACATTAGAGCCATGTAATTTAAAAGGAAAGATTTGTAAGAACAGGTATCAACATAACATTATGTCTTATATTTCTTATTATAACCAAATCAAATTTGAATATTTATAAGTATAGTTAATGTTTTATTCGGGTATTTGATTGATTTTGTTTAAGACACTTATTCATACATGTATTAAATACAGTTTGAAACAATAAAACAAATAAGATAATTTGTGTTATAACTTATGGTTACCTTAAAATAAGTTGACTCCCCATTTTGTGTTCTGTTTAGCCTTGGCAGAGTACTTGTTTTCTCTCATTTGGTCAAGTTCATCCTCATTTTGAGTCTTAAATCTAGCCTTAGTTAGACCTGTTGGATCTGAAGGGTGTGTAGCATCAGCTAAAGGTTGGGAAGGCATAGAATGTACAGCCTCAGGCGGTTTTGCAGCTTCACCTATACCTAAACCGTCATTTGACCCACCCGCGATAGCAGTATCAACAAGAGTACTTGTTGCACTTTCACTTTTGAATTCAACAAAATGGTCGTCAAACTGGAGTCCTAGCAAATGCTGTATATCAGCTGGAATTTCAATGTTCTGATTTTCGTGGTCAACATCAAAATTTGTCGGCTTGAATAACTCGAAACTGCCGAAGATCTGTCGGAATAAGTCCACATCGGACTCGTTCTCTAAGGTTGACATTTTCGCAGACAATTATTTACAAATACGGCAGTAAAGCCGTGTAATTTAAAAGGAAAGATTTGCAGGAACGGGTTGTAACATAATGAACAACAAAAACACATAAAATCTTCATATTTTTATTTGGTTTTGATCATTATTTAGACAATTTCTAACGAAGGGTTGTTTATTTTCGCCACGATGAAGTTCCGTATCGATGTAAACAAAGATGGCGACGCAAATAGCAACCAGATCAAGAAAGTAGTCCGTTTATGAATATTAATTAGTAGTAGCGTTTCATTGAGAAATAAAATACGGTCACCTGATACAATTCAGCCAATCAAAAACAAAATATGTTCGTAAGTTGTAATTATATGTAACAAAATTTTCAGTATTCGTGAAATGTAATCGCAATACAATTATCGTAAGTTAGGTTGATTTTTCATATGTGTTCACTTGTAAGAAGAGCTTCTTAATTTTTCTACCGACAAACTTTCTTTATTATGTGTTCGCTTGCGAAACATTCGCGATATTAGGGCTCTGATTGCTTGTTATACTAGTACCTATAAGGTAAATGCAAAAAGAGATAGATTACCGGATGCAGCATTGCAAAGTACTGGTTTGTCAACATGTAAATCGACTGTCGCTTACATTTTGAATTTTTGAGAAAAAAAATTATTAAGACAAGAGAATGTAGATTTTTGTGTAGAGAACCGGGGTGATTATAGAAAAGAATGTTTATTTCTTGAAAACAAAATGGTACCATCTCATTTCTACTAATTGTCGCCAGTGAAAACACAAACTTAAATGAATTCGCTAAAACTTAACTTAAATGCTTGTAATTACTGAGTTGCGCTCAACCCGGGGCTAGGCGGCGTGGGCAGTAATAAGCATTTCCATTACTGCCCATGAACAGGCTCAATCAAACCGAGCCTGCAGTACTTTCATATTTGTCGTGTTCGGTGGCTTTCAAAGTTCCCTTTTCATCTATTTCAATATCACAGTAGCGTTGTTTGTGCCGTGTGGCGGCTGTAAAAAGTCTCCCCGTACATTCAATCAGTGCTGTTATCAGTTACGTCCTTTGAAGGTCGTTGAGCACGATACTTATGTACTATGTTTATAGTACTTCTTAAATTCCTTTGTTTTAATATTTCGGCCAGTTTATAAATAGGTGGTTTCAATATCCCAGCCAATATTGATTTGGATATTGTCCAATCACCCCCAAGGATATACTTCCTGCTTTTTAAATTTTGCCTTTGGCGTAGTATGTGATATGCAGGATTTGTATTCTAAGATTACCTGTCAAAATTCTATTCTGTTTAGTTCCGCCCATTGTTTTCTCGTTTAGGGCAAACCCATGATTTTATCTGGGGACCATACGCCGTTGAACATGGAATGGTATTAATCTGAAAATACCTCATTGAAGGTTCCATGTTCACCGCCATATGCATACCATCGTTTGGGATGGATCGGAATTGTACTATTTAATGGTGTAATTACTGAGTTGCGCTCAACCCGGGGCTAGGCGGCGTGGGCAGTAATAAGCATTTCCATTACTGCCCATGAACAGGCTCAATCAAACCGAGCCTGCAGTACTTTCATATTTGTCGTGTTCGGTGGCTTTCAAAGTTCCCTTTTCATCTATTTCAATATCACAGTAGCGTTGTTTGTGCCGTGTGGCGGCTGTAAAAAGTCTCCCCGTACATTCAATCAGTGCTGTTATCAGTTACGTCCTTTGAAGGTCGTTGAGCACGATACTTATGTACTATGTTTATAGTACTTCTTAAATTCCTTTGTTTTAATATTTCGGCCAGTTTATAAATAGGTGGTTTCAATATCCCAGCCAATATTGATTTGGATATTGTCCAATCACCCCCAAGGATATACTTCCTGCTTTTTAAATTTTGCCTTTGGCGTAGTCTGTGATATGCAGGATTTGTATTCTAAGATCCCCTGTCAAAATTCTATTCTGTTTAGTTCCGCCCATTGTTTTCTCGTTTAGGGCAAACCCATTATTTTATCTGGGGACCATACGCCGTTGAACATGGAATGGTATTAATCTGAAAATACCTCATTGAAGGTTCCATGTTCACCGCCATATGCATACCATCGTTTGGGATGGATCGAAATTGTACTATTTAATGGTGTAATTACTGAGTTGCGCTCAACCCGGGGCTAGGCGGCGTGGGCAGTAATAAGCATTTCCATTACTGCCCATGAACAGGCTCAATCAAACCGAGCCTGCAGTACTTTCATATTTGTCGTGTTCGGTGGCTTTCAAAGTTCCCTTTACATCTATTTCAATATCACAGTAGCGTTGTTTGTGCCGTGTGGCGGCTGTAAAAAGTCTCCCCGTACATTCAATCAGTGCTGTTATCAGTTACGTCCTTTGAAGGTCGTTGAGCACGATACTTATGTACTATGTTTATAGTACTTCTTAAATTCCTTTGTTTTAATATTTCGGCCAGTTTATAAATAGGTGGTTTCAATATCCCAGCCAATATTGATTTGGATATTGTCCAATCACCCCCAAGGATATACTTCCTGCTTTTTAAATTTTGCCTTTGGCGTAGTCTGTGATATGCAGGATTTGTATTCTAAGATCCCCTGTCAAAATTCTATTCTGTTTAGTTCCGCCCATTGTTTTCTCGTTTAGGGCAAACCCATCATTTTATCTGGGGACCATACGCCGTTGAACATGGAATGGTATTAATCTGAAAATACCTCATTGAAGGTTCCATGTTCACCGCCATATGCATACCATCGTTTGGGATGGATCGAAATTGTACTATTTAATGGTGTAATTACTGAGTTGCGCTCAACCCGGGGCTAGGCGGCGTGGGCAGTAATAAGCATTTCCATTACTGCCCATGAACAGGCTCAATCAAACCGAGCCTGCAGTACTTTCATATTTGTCGTGTTCGTTGGCTTTCAAAGTTCCCTTTTCATCTATTTCAATATCACAGTAGCGTTGTTTGTGCCGTGTGGCGGCTGTAAAAAGTCTCCCCGTACATTCAATCAGTGCTGTTATCAGTTACGTCCTTTGAAGGTCGTTGAGCACGATACTTATGTACTATGTTTATAGTACTTCTTAAATTCCTTTGTTTTAATATTTCGGCCAGTTTATAAATAGGTGGTTTCAATATCCCAGCCAATATTGATTTGGATATTGTCCAATCACCCCCAAGGATATACTTCCTGCTTTTTAAATTTTGCCTTTGGCGTAGTCTGTGATATGCAGGATTTGTATTCTAAGATCCCCTGTCAAAATTCTATTCTGTTTAGTTCCGCCCATTGTTTTCTCGTTTAGGGCAAACCCATCATTTTATCTGGGGACCATACGCCGTTGAACATGGAATGGTATTAATCTGAAAATACCTCATTGAAGGTTCCATGTTCACCGCCATATGCATACCATCGTTTGGGATGGATCGAAATTGTACTATTTAATGGTGTAATTACTGAGTTGCGCTCAACCCGGGGCTAGGCGGCGTGGGCAGTAATAAGCATTTCCATTACTGCCCATGAACAGGCTCAATCAAACCGAGCCTGCAGTACTTTCATATTTGTCGTGTTCGGTGGCTTTCAAAGTTCTCTTTTCATCTATTTTAATACTTAGATACACAACATTTCATGTAAATCAAGTTTGTTCTTTTGATATGGTGATATAGTAAGATCTGAGGTCACATAAAACTGCAATTGAAACTAAGAAAATATTACATAATTTGCATTTTAAGAAAAAATAAATTTTAAGCAGAAAATAACAAACATACAACTTACAAATGTCACACTGTTTTCCCTCATATCCGTGCTCACAAACACATACAAAATTGTTTGTTATGTCATAACACTGTCCGTGTCGACAAGGGTTTGACCTACATTGGCTTATGGCTAAAACGAACCAAGAACCGTATTATCTTGACGAATGTGTAAGTGTTCCACATTTGTAAGCATCACCCAACTTACGGAGTTCATGAGAGTCACGTACATGTATTTCGAGAAGGTAACGAATATACGCCAAATTTTACGTGTTACCTTGCAAAAATTATGCATAACGTTCTTCATTTTCAACGTAATATTTTACATGGATAAACATTTCTTTTCTTTTAGCCTAAATAAATTCGTTTTCTATTTGTCCAGCCCTTCACTCTGCCTGGTATTCTTCATAATATCAGTTCAATAACTTGAAGAAAAGCTGTTACCTATTGCGAATGAGCCTACCAACATTCAGGTTAATTGGTCAAAGTGGGCTTTACTGGGCGAATCTGATAGTTCACGTGTTCATGACGTGAAAAACATAATAATCCGTATACTTAAAATGTTTTGAGATTCCATTCACTTGCAACCGGCGGACAGAAGTAAGATTTATAATATGCATATCTGATTTACATAATTTTAACAATTATTTTGCGATACGTTAGTGACTGGTGTGCTTGATTTTAAAGCGGATTTTTTCCCTACAAACATTAAAAACATAAAACAAATCTTCAAATCTATTAACGGCGACGGTGTGTGAAATTAATTTTGAGAGTCATTCGCTCAATGAAAACTTTAAATAATTTCAAATGACTTAAATTAAAATAAAAACAAAACTCCTTAACTTACGTGTATCACATTTTGTGCCTTCGAACCATTGATCGCATATGCATGAATAGTTATTATTTTGAACAAAACAACGTCCATGTACACACGGATTAGGGTCACATACGCTTTGTATTGCTAAAAGACAATAAACAGGCACAACTTCAACACAATTTCAATACGATTGAATAAGAAACTGCATTATAACACCACTTCAATCAGAGCAAATTCAAAATTCAAATATGTACATAAACGTTATAATTATTTAGATTTAATAGCAATAAATACAGTCTGCAATAAAATAATTTCATATATGTAACAACACAGCGGAATAACAACGCAGCGCAAAATATTATCGACTATATTATATCGATATTTATGTACAAATTATTGCTATCTATTCAAAATTGCATTTAACTTCACATAATGACCTTGTTTTTGCTGTACATTTATTAGCAACTTATTTGCACAAACTTTACATACAAAAAAACACTTATAATTTTCTAATTGCAAGAAACATGCACGACAAGTTATGACCTTGGCAAGATATGCACTAAAAATCAATCAAAGTGGACTAACTTAAAATAAAAATGACAAGAAATGCTCTGTAAAATCAATTTAAGGGGAATATTTAACGACAAATATGGGACAAAAAATGAGCAATATTTTCGCAAAGCATACTTAACACAGCTTTTATGCAAAAATGTGGCACATTATACTGCAATCGACACAGGCTTATGGTAGCTGTAGTAAGACTCCAGTTCCACTTCATAATTGTGGCTGTCAAAATTTACAAATATCTGATATATTTTTGTGTTATTGTTTGTTGTAAAACCATTTACCATTTGTGAAAACTTGTAATTTTGCATCAACAAGCACAGTTTCTGGTTGTTGTACTGTCTATGTTGAAAACTGTTTTAGTTTGGGTTTTTTTCCGAAAAAGGAACAAGGTATTGTTAGTTGTTGTGCATTGTACTTAAGTCATTGCAAGAAACATGCATACCAAGTTTGGAGTCATTTGAACCTATGGTGACTAAGTTACGCTAAAGACAAGAAATGCTCTGTAAAAAATCAATCAAAGGGGAATATCTTAAAAAAGGAAGAAGGTAGAGTTACGGTTCTTGTGCACTGCACTTCGAGTAATTGCCAGAAATATGCATACCAAGTTTGGAGTAATGTGGACCTATGGAGACAAAGTAACGCTCCGAGAACTAGTCTATAAAAATCAATCAAAGGGGAATATCTAAAAGGAAAGAAGGAAGAGCTACGGTTCATGTGCACTGCACTTTGAGTCATTGCCAGAAACATGCATACCAAGTTTGGAGTTATTTGCACTTACTGCGACACATTTAGGCTCCGGAAATCCGGATGCCGCCCACGCCTTGGACGACGCCGCCTACACCGCCGCCGCCGATGAAAGTAATCCCTATATTCCGCCGAATCAGGAGACACAAAAATGTGTTGTTTCAGTAAACGATACCCATTTCAAGTAATAAGGTTAAATGCTATTTCACTGATTAGGTAGACTTTGATTCAATTGAATAAATTATGCTTACTTTGTAATATTGTTTTAAATATTGAACAAAATGACAAGTTCCATATCTTTGTTCAATATAATTGATATACATCACTTACATTTATCACATAGCGATCCCTCATAACCATGGTCACACTTGCATATATGGCCTACTGACACATTGTAACAAATCCCATGGACACACGAGCTCGGTGTACAATAATTTGTTGGAAACCCTTAACATTAAAATAAATCTGATAGCAACAATTTAAAAATATAAAGTAGCAACCGTATATAAAACCAATAAATAAGCTGACCATCTGCAATGATAGCATGCTATAAAAAGACCTTACAAAGCCTCCTGTCCCAAAAAGCAAACAGCCAATACTGTTGGCATATGTAAACGATAGATTAACACTGTCATAATTACAGTCTGTCTTAGGGACTCTTTCAACTTTGAGGTAATAATCTGGGATACAAGATGTGCTAGAAAAGCTCACCTGTAGTTGACAGAGCGTCTGTGGTGTTACATTGTTGGTTGCACAAATCTTCGTTACAACATCCATAACAAGGAACATGATTTGGTATTGTTTGTACGTCTGACTGCTGCACCGAACGGCCAACGATAGCAACAGCGCCGAATACTTTTTGTTTACAGAACTGAACCAAGTGACATAATAATTTTTTGCTGCATGTGCCTTTTTTCAAGTTCCACAAAGTTGGTTTAACCGATATTATAATTTAGCGTTTTCAAATATAATAAAAATGATATTATCACAATAAAAAGAAGAAATTAAATGGCACTTTAAAATGAATTCCAAAGTTTTGTTTTCATTAGGCAAATACGCTTTACCATTTTATTAATTCAATATTTATTAATTTGTGTACTTGTCATCAATGTTTAGTACCAGGGTAGACTGGAGTATCCCTATAAAGGCATTTTGTACTTGTTTGATGATATGAGAGGAAATTGTGAAGTTCTTGAGCCTTAGAACCTGGTCTAAACCCTGGATGCGAAGTGCTTTACCACTAACCGTTGACAAATATACACTTTCTTTCAAATCTCGACACTTAAGTCGTTTTTATAAATTTTCAATATTTTATAGGCATTACATGTACATTATACTTCAAAAATAGCACTAAAGCTATAAAAAACAACTTTACATTTGTTAACTGCCATGATTTTAATCTTCTTTGTTTACATTTTCACCGTCATTTCTCACGTCAGATGTTAGCTATATTTTAATGCCTTAGAAAGGCCGAGATGTAGTTTTCACTTTTTTTGTTTACAGATTTAAATGGTTATTTAATAGAAATCCGATTCCGAAATACACACATTTTTCCGCTTATGAACATGTCAACCTTCAGCAAAAGTTTATAAGTCGTACGTTTCATGAACACATGTTACATTGATGTTGTGATTTGTTATAATGCCTTGGTAATTTTAATAAAATATCGCTTCATGATAAAGTAACAGTACTTAATATGTACATACGTTTGTTTCAGCACATCTGCTAGAGTACACTAAATCTCCGAATATTCTTTTTGTTTCAAACATACACACCTGTAATAAAAATGCATTTTTTTTTAATTTTACGATTTCATATTTGTTAATTTATTGTTATATGTTGATTCAATATGAGTATTTTATGTACAATATTCGCTGTAGGGAAATTCTTACAAACTTCTCAATCAACTTTATAATATCGCCCGAGTCCCTAACAGAGTTTGTGTGAGTAATCAATATTGTTAAAAAGCATTCTAATTCACATCAAATGGACATTTTATTTTAACACACCATAGACGTGTCATTCTACATAATTATTTATAGCAAGCCAGTTCTAACATAAGGAAATTTGATCTCATCAGAAATACAATATTTAATACAGCGTTTGTAAAGAAAAATTATTATAAAAACCTTACCTCTCCAGCAGAACAAAATTCTATAGCATTGCATGATTTTAACTGCGTATACAAAGGGCAGCTGTAGCAGATTCGATCGTGATCAGGTGGATACCCTAAATGTAGTTGCATGCGTTATAAATGTTTACTTTTAAGGTGTAATAAAACAAAACCTTTTAGCAAAATATAGTACATGTAAGGATGTCCGAGATACGTGACCAGTATGCATGCTACAGTTGGACCTGCCTTAGTAGTGACCTGCATTAAGCAACCACCTCTCTTAAGCAGCCTGTGTGAACATGTAAATATGTCCAAAACTAACATTTTGTTATAAAATTTACCTGTCTTAAAAACAACCTGTGTTAGGCAGCCACTTTTTGTCTCTCGCTTAGGTTTGACCATATTTCAATGTTTAGTAGTGTTGTGTTACTAAACGATCAAATTGCAGTATTTGTACCAAGGAACGGTGAATATATTTTTAAACTGTTTATTAAATGTAGAATAATCACGATTTCTGTTTCAATGTGAATCAGAAAGTTTTTCTTTAACCTTTTGAAAATAAATCCCACTTGACGGAAAAGCACGAGTATGCTATAAGTCGGTTTATTATTTAAAAATAAACAGTAAAAGATGCATTCCGATAAACTGGCTTTTCAGTTGTTCCTTTAAAGCAGTAATATCATGTGTTGTGTCAAACACTGTTAAATATTGAGAGTGTAATACTTAGTTTTATTGTCATACAAATTTATCGATAACTCTATTTAAAAGTAATTATATATTAAAAAAATATGAATATTATTTTCCACACAAATGATTTCAGCCTATGTGTTGAGCTACGCATAATTATTTCCGAATGAATATATTCAATTATCACAAAGCATTTGCGATCAAACTGAACCAAAAAAAAACATGATAATTATTTGAACACGACATTATGTTTTACAATATTAATGACTTCTAAAACAGGATGCAATCTAACAAAAACAACTCCAGAGGCTTTCAACATTAATAAAGATATGTAGATTTTCATACAAGTACCGAAAATGGATTTTTAAGGAAAACAGTTATTCCGTTTTCATGGTACATGTATTCAGTAGTAATCGGTAAACACATTTCATTGATATCATCAATACTATGCGTGTCAGCCTCTATTTGTAGTTATTCAGAGTATTCATGGTTAATAAAGTTTTCGCTTATTGTTATATTTATTTATATGGAATAAGTTACGACACATTAAAGAAGTTTAACAAAAGAAATCGTACCTTCTTGTTGACAGCCCCTTGCATTACAAAGTGAAGAGTTACAACATTCGACACAACCTTCAGCTGACGATGAACATTCCTGGGTTAACACAATTTATTTACAATACAAAATGCATCTCTGCGTAGGACCTAATTTGACGGTTTCATTTTTCGAAGACTGGTGTAGCTTAAAACGGACATTTACTTTTGGCATCATCAATAATGCTTAAAATGTGTAAAGGATAAAATATTTTAATAAATAGAGGTTTAATTACTTAAACAAAAATAAGTTTGATTGAGCAATTGCTTAATACTTGCCTTTAAATTGACTTTATGTAATTGCACATTGTTTTCGGGAACAATATGCATATATTAAAGCCATCATAATAAAGCGAAATTATTGTTAGGCAAATGCCATTAAATACTATTAATACCTTTATTGTGTTTCATAACGATAAACGCTTGATCTTGTCACGCACACCTTTTTCAGCACAGTATGAAATTTCCTATTGTCGTTCATAAAGGATATTTCTTTTTGAACAACTTTCCTAGATCTTTTTCTCTTTTATTGAAAACTTTACTCTCTTACTTACGTGTGTGTCCATGCATCTGACGTTGAAAACCTCTTCCTGTAAGTTGTTTGTTGTGCGTTCTATACCACATAACTGTAGGAAGAAGACCATACCATCGGTACTGTTATTTCGTATGCAAGCTTTGAAAACTTTAATTCTAAGAGACTAATAATAAACAAGTACAAACATCTCTTAAAACAGGTTTTTATATCAAGAAATTATTTGCTAAAATCACTGTAATATTGAAGGTACTTTACGTATGATTGAGCTTGTGCATTACAAAGAAAGCTGGGTGAAATGTTTTGGGGACTATTCAGTTAAGATAGCCGAGTTATCACTGAATTCAAATTGTGCACTCACTTGCTGACCAGGTACATCACAAAAAACAGAAGAAAAAAAACGAGCGGCGGGACATTTTGAATCAAATTAATCTGTTTAAATCCAGACAGAATTATACATTAAATTAAAAAAAAAACGCCATAAAAGCCTCATAAAACGCTTTCTTGCAAATGAATGAATTTTCCGATGATATAAATTAACGAGATGTAAAATCTTACTTGTCCCGGTCTGCATTCTGTCACCGTTTGGCACAGTCTTGGTTTCGGCAGATTTGTACAATTTAAGCAAGTCAGTGAATACATGCCAGAAGCTAACATAAAAACCAAAATAGAAATTATGATACAGGGCTTCCAATGGTCTATAAAGATACGTTTGATCTAATTTTTATATTGGTTATTCTGAACTATTACTTATGAACCATGTGATTTGTTTTACTAATTTAAACGCTCTATCGATTAATATTACATTGAAGATTAAAAACATTTCTGAATCAGTAAGTAAAGAACTGAAAACAAACATGTATTAAAATATCAGGTTTGTTCGTAGTAAATATAAACATAACAAAAACAAAATAACTCAAACGTATCATTTCTTTACATACCAATGTCAAGATGATGTCAACGTGCAACGTGGACGCTTCTTGTGTTTTTGTTTTTGATGAAAACATCTCTTCGAGATGTAGCTACCCTATATTCACATTCCAAACTATTAGACTGTGCTCAGTTGTTTTTTATAAGTTACATCGACTTGTATGTAAATATATTTTGCCACAAATTTTTGTCATAAGCTTATTCGTCTGCGTCACCGTCCCAGCAGCCATTACACAAATGACTATTTTTAAAATCGTTGTTTACACCATTATTCATGGAATCTAAATGGTCAGTAGATCGAATTGACTCAAGCATTGTGTACTTAAATGTACAAAGGTCATTCAGACGTTGTTTTTTTTAAATTCCATTTTAACATTAAACTAAGTCAACTTTGCACGTTCATCGATAAAAAAGAAAATTATCAAAATCTCAAGTACGGCAAAATGCCGTTCAGTTAAATTTTGCCCAGATAAATGTTTGTATATTATCTATTTTGTTAAAGTGTGTTTCTCCACGGCTTTCCTGGTTGCGAAAATAGGTGACAAAAGTTAATTTCTTTTTTCATAATGGAAAGTTCGTAATAAAGGACAAACATTTCCTTCAGGATCATTATATTTATGTGGACATTTACAATTATGTTTTATGTTTCTTAGTTTTTAAGAATGTATGTGAATAGAATTTTAGAGAAATGCTTGCTCTAGCTTTCATCTTAACGGTTAGAACTTTTCTAAATGTATGTAAAATGAAGGTACATTAATAATTATTATTTGAGCAAAGATTTATTTAGCTGCATTTTGCCGTTACATAGATCTTGGTATTTTTATTTATAACCGTTGTTAGTGCATTGACGGCTGAAAACTGCCCGTAAACACATACATTTAAATAGACTTTCAGCAATTTCAGTGTTAAATTGTTTCAAGATTACAAATGGAAGAATACTGAAAAATGAAAAGTAGTTTACTAACCATTAATTACAAAAATAAGCAGGTTGATAAAAATGGTTCCGTTGTGCAAAACCGTCATGTCTGAAGTAAAAAAAGAACAAAATTATATTATGCTAACTACAAACGGACAATGCCGATTGCATATGTTCCACTTTAGGTTCATTCGAACGCTTGCATTTCACTGAGTGTTTACTTATTGTGAGGTTTGGTACGTCTGTTAAAGGCATTGATCTTCGACCTCCTGCTACTACCACTGACAATAATAAAAGAAATTGGCTAGCAAATACGAGTAATGCTTTTGTCTAGGTGTTAACTAGGTGGCAATAAGTATTTCCCCCAAAATTCAATTTTGAAAATTTAGCCACTTTCCGCCATTTGCAATCTTTGCGGAACCTTAATCAATATTCGTCACCTATCCCTCCGTTGAGCAGTACCTAAAATATAAGTAAAATACCGGTTGTACATAGTACGAAAATGGATATGTGACAACAAGATGGATGACAACATAACTGACCTATATAAAGAAGCCTTCATTGAATATATTAAGAGGCAGAGGCGGTAATAGGAAACGCGTTAATCATGTTTATGTCTAAACATCACCTTTACATTTTCGACGTATCTTTCATTTGGTCATCAAATCAAATTTATTGTAACTCATCCTTACCATGTTTTTAAATACTTAAGGACTTACCACACTCCTCCCAATCCTATTCATCAATAAAAAGAAAGTTATCAAAATCTCAATAACGGCAAAATGCTGTTACATGAAACTTTGCAAAAATATATGTTATTAACGTGTCTTTGTTTTGCATATGGTAAGACACGCTAGAACAGTAAAAAATAGCAAGATCTAAAAAATCCCTCAACTTCTATTTATATAAATTCACAAAAACTAAAGAACACAAAACATTATTTTAAAGTCCCACATGAGTAATATGATACTGAAAATAAGTAATTGTGTCCTCGAGACTTACATATGTAACCTTTTCGAGATATTAGTAAAAGTGTGTTCGACCTTCAATTTCCTGGTCGCGTAAACGGACGACAATCACTGATTTCTCTTTTAGTAGTTTAAAGTTTTTTACTAAGTACACAAAATTTTCTTGTCAGTATCATTGCGCTCACGTAGGAATTGAAATGAATGGTTTGTATCGCTTAGTTTTTGTGAATTTATGTAAATAGAATTTCAAGAAATTTTTAGGTCTAGCTTAGTTTCTTTACATTTCTAACACGTCTTGCTGTATGAAAGTAAAGATACATTAGTAACATTCATTTGTGCAAAGATGCATTAAACGGCATTTTGCCGTTATTGAGATTTTGATAATTTTCTTTTTATCAATGAATAGAATTGGGAGAAGTGTTGCAAGCCCTTAAATAATGATAATAAAGGACTAATTATTGATTACCTGATGATTCATGCTAATTCATGTACTAATAATGTAAGAGAGTTTATTATTAACGATGTCAGCGTTTATTTAAAGTTTTATATGTTTTTGATTTTTCATAGATATATAATATATATGACATGCGTTTATCGTTTTGTGTTTTTCATAGATTTGTAATATCTATGGGTTGCGATAATGTTATGATTACTCGTTTTTGTTGTATTTACAGGTTTAATATCTATAAAGGGTCTGCTTAGGTTATATAAATTTTAGACCAAGCTTCACATAATTATGTGTTTTTTGTAAATATTTGATAGTATGTTGATATTGGTGCGTATAACCCCAACTGCGGATAAGTCTATTCCCCCGTGTAGGAAATTTCGATCCTACACCCCAAATTTAGAATGAGTTACGTTCTTACATGATTGACGTACGTCACGTTATCAGGTATTTGACGTCATGTATTTAAGTAAGAGTCGTTATTTAGAAACATTACGGATGTTAATGTCAACGTTTTAGCTCATTTAAACAAACAACCAGACGATATAAATGTACACAAATATTATGAACAATAGAGGTATGCAAGAAAAAAATATCTTGCCCATTACTGCCCATGAACAGGCTCAATCAAACCGAGCCTGCAGTATTTTCATATTTGTCGTGTTCGGTGGCTTTCAAAGTTCCCTTTTCATCTATTGCATCAGACATTCAGTTAAGAAAAATAACTTGTCACCTCGGGTGAACTGTTTTTGCGGTAACAAGAGCCTCGTTCCCGCCAAAACAGATTACCCTCGGTGACAGATTTTTCCATCTTCACCTCACTCTCACTCATGAAAGTTATAACGCATAGTTTTTTTAACCCAAGTTCGTGTTATGAATTTATGTTAATAGACTGAATCAGGTGTACTTTTAGCAGTCTTACATGGAACAATAGTTTAACTATCTATTAATCTCCTACATTCATTAAAGTACCTTTTATTTTCCATTTTATTAATTAGTTGTTTCCACATTCATGTTGCTCATTGCTGTGTCTCAAATTTTACATGGAGTTGTAAATTTGTTGATGTTGTAATTCAGAGAGTTTTATTCTGGTTATTGCCAAAAGTGCCATCTTTATTAAATACCAAGTTTGAAAATGAGTGTTCAGAATTGCATGTAATACAGGAGACAACGAGTGATAGGCATAAATAATTTAATTAACATATTGACACTTAGATGTTAAAGAAGATACGGGAAGCTGCGGCCGTGCAATATATTGATATATACATTTTTAAATGAATCAATGTGAAAAAATGGCAATTAAAAATTAAGATAGAAATAAAGATAAAAAGAACGTATGAACATGATGTAAATACTTAAAAACTAAATTAAAATGATAGAAACAAATCTCGAAGTCTTTTACATCATAGCCCGACATCCATACCCACTGAGCTGATGACTGAAAATGTACTGCTCTAAACAGCTTTTATTATATAAGTATCTCTGTAGTATAAGGTAAGTAATTTGAAAAAAATCAACTCTTAGACTATCGAATTTTATCAATTTAGGATACCTGTACCAATGTCCGAAAGGTTTCAGCTCACAGATCCATATTGTCTTCTGGCAGTCAAAATGACATTGTGACCATAATTATATGTTTCTGGTATTGTATCGACACATTATTATACCCCCCACAAACGAAGTTTGAGGGGGTATATAGGAGTGAGCTTGTCGGTCGGTCGGTCTGTCTGTCGGTCTGTCGGTCGGTCGGTCGGATTCTTCGTTTCCAGATGATAACTCATGAAAGGCTTGAGAGAATTAAATAATTTTTGGTAGACAGGTATATCGTCATAAGATACAGGTCAAATTCGATTTTGGGGCTGGTGGGATCAGTGTCAAGGTCACTGTTACTAAAAATAGAAAAATGGTTTCCGGATGATAACTCATGAAACACTTCACAGATTTAATCCTTGTTTGGTAAATAGATGTAACATCACATGATACAGGTCAAGTTCGACTTTGGGGCTGGTGAGGTCAATGTCAAGGTCAGTATTACTAAAAATAGAAAAAAGGGTTTCCAGATTATAACTCATGAAAAACTTCACAGATTAAATCCTTTTTGGTACATATATGTAATATCAGAAGATACAGCTTGAGTTCAACTTTGGGGCCTGAGGGGTCGGTGTCAAGGTCACTGTAACTTAAAAAAGAAAAATTGTTTCTGGACTATAACTCATGAAATACTTCATAGATTTAATTATTTTTTGGTACACAGATGTAACATAACAAGAAATAGGTAAGGTTTGACTTTGGGGCCTGTGGGTTCAAGGTCAAGGTCACTGTTATTTAAACTTAAAAATTCGTTTCCACTCAGTAACTATAGCTTGGAATGAGATTCTTAAATGAAATTTGGTGTATTTGTGGTTTTTGTGGAGATGACTTTTGGGATTCAAGGCCTTTGGGGTCAAGGTCACTGTTACTAAAAATAGAAAATAAACTGTATGCTCAATAACTTTGGTTCAGAATGAGATATTGTGATGAAAATTATTATATAGGTAGTGTCTGTGAAGACGAAACTTGGTATTGAAATTGGGCCTGATGGGTCAAGGTCACTGTTACTAAAAATAGAAAAAATGGTTTCTGGATGATTTCTAATAAACAATGTTTGGCACACAGTTCTTAGATAAAAGTTAGATAAAGGCCACTGTTACTAACATATTCAAACCAGTTCTGCTTAATAAATTTAGAAGGAATGAGATATTGTGATGAAACTTGCTGTATATGTGGCTACTGTGAAGACGACATTTTGGATTGAAAGTTGGGCACATTATGCCATTGATTCGAAGCATTCCCAGTTCAATTATCAAGCATACATGTGGGGGTATTTAATCACTTTCAGTGATAATTCTAATTAATCTTAATTTAGAAAGGTAATATAATATCAAAGTTATCTTCTAACGGCAGTGACTGGCTTTTATGTCTGATATAAAATAAAAAGTTTTCAGCAAGAAAAGTGCATACTGTACATGTCAGAGTCCGAAATATTACCGTCTTTGTTTCCGTCGATTGGTAACATCAGCGATATCAAAATCATCGTATTAATATGATAATTAAACCCATATCAAGAATTATACAATGTTACAGTAGTTGTTAGATTCTACTCAAATTCTGAACATTTGAATAATTACATATGATATAAGCATGATACAAATACAAATACAGCACCTAACTATATGCAATTTTATTTGTACTAGTTAACAAGTATTACATTTTCAATGGTCAAAAGTTATAAGTGCACACTTTTCAATGTTGGTCATCTTAAAGAAAAAAAATATAATAATTAAAAGACAGTTTGAAATTATGTTAACATTTAATCAAACAATAATAATTATTTGAAAACTGTGCATTTGTAATAGTTTTTACGTACATTATGTATTTTGTCGACATATGCAATTTAAGCGCAAACCCCGTGCATCAATCGAAATTACCTTTTTTACAAGCGGGTTTGTTTTCCACACGTTGACCGACATTGCAAATTCCTAAATAACACGCCACCTTTTTATAACTATGGAACGTCTGAAGACTGAAGACCACGAAAGTTCCGTCAAAATCCTCCTGACTGGCAAAACTTCAAATTTGTTATAAAAACCGTACTGCAGAAACTACCTCACCGGGTTATCCGATAAGCGAATGTTTCGCTAAATAGAACAAAGAAGGCACTTACAGGTTTAATGTACATAACTATTTTTCTGCTCATCTCAATCCTTAGGTGCAAACGGTTTCATTAAATTGAATCTTTGCTTGACATTTATATATTAATTTCATTAATATTGAGGTATATTGCGATAGTCTGTTTTGAGGTTGAAGTTAACCATCTCAGCCTCCTATATACTCTATTGAAAATCGTGCAAAATCGGCGATCTGTTCGTTTTTAATGAATTAATTACACTATTTCAATTGTAATACAAGCTTAGGTGCAAACTGATCCAAAAAGAAGATAAATTTATCTTTCAAGTGATATTTTTTTCTTTGGAAAAATTATGTTGCGATAGTCTGTTTTGAGGTTGAAGTCAGGCTATTTTTTAATTTTCTCAAAAAGGAAGGAGTCGATACATATTGCGCTGAATCGATAATCGTTTTCGCGGCAATTACCTTATTTCGCGGTTGAATGGAGACGGTTAAACAAGGTGCCATTTCGGCATTGATATAAAACTATTTTACTACAGCTGTAAAATGAAAAAAAAATGCAAATTCGTAAAATCACAAGATCATGTATATTTTTTATGAGTTATTGAGATTGAGACTCATTCAATGCTTTGTGTTTTACTTTCAGTATGATTTGGTGTTTTCTGTTAGCTTTAGCTAGTAAAGTTTTGATAAATTTCGTAAAGTCAAAATAGTTTTATTCAAAGAATGAAATATTCATAATATTGTTGTAATATTCATAATAATATAGAATTCATATTTTTAGGCACCGGAGCTTCAAACGTATCCAACCAGAAACGAAACACATTTTGAATTTATTTAAGTCATCTTAATGCATTTACTGTGGTATCATTTAATTTCGCTGGCACGAAATTTCGCGCAATCGCCGAAAATGACTGTTTCGCGCGGACGTAAATTCGCGCAAATCTAATTTTTCAAAAAAAAAGTATTTATTACTACCGATATTTGACTGACCCGTTATCAACGCTTATTGTTTATTCGAACATGCGAGCTAATCATGTGTCAGTTGGCAGGGGGTCAATTACCACTTCCTTTGTTAGTCAATTATCGGACCGCTGTTTATTCGGGGACGCTAATTGACACGGGACCCGTTTGATCCATTTTTTCTGGACCAATCATAACATTATTGGCATGTTCAATTGCGTACCCGTTTCTTTTCCGAAGTGTCAATTGATTGTAAAACAATTACTCAAAACAGAGGGTTGTTAATAAAAAATGACTTTGCAAAAAATGCAATCGCGGCTATTGCTTACGACTACACTCTATCAAACACTCAACTGCCTTACGAAAAGAGATATTCCAAATGGTCTGAATGCTTCACAAAATGTCACAAGAACTAAAATGACTCAAAATTGTCAGAATTGTCAAACGCAAACAAACATGTTATAAGAAGATAACAAAAACGTGTCAAAATAAAAAGAATGAGATGACAACGATGCTGTTTTCTAAAACGTGACCTGACCTAAATGCCCGGACTAAATTGCCGTTACAATTTTGAAGTAACATTTAAAATAGTTCAAAAGAAATTTTACAATAATAACTTATTTTATTTCCTTTAACATTATAATTA
>JAZAYU010000973.1:50985-112085 GCA_038501625.1 Corbicula japonica
TGTAGAAAAGCGTTCTAAAGATTTTTTATTACAAATGTACAACATTTATCTAATTCAACAAATGTACATGTATTCTTTGACATTTCAATAGGCTTATACACCATTTATCAATTAAACTCAAATACTGTCACCATCAAAAATTTACGTGACGTTTATGCATAAAGCGATAATATCTTACCTAACCACTATCATCGTGTATTAGCAATCATACACCATGATTTCGAATTTGTATGCAAAACATTTGATACAAGCATGCAACGTTTTAATATTTTATACCAGAACTGCAAAAACGAATTAGAAAAGTATACATTTGCTTAATATGTATAATGAAAAGAATGAATCTAATGTTAAACGTAGATAACCAATGAAATTTTCACATCCTCACACCCATCACCTATTCATAAAAGTAAACAAAATTCATGGCATCTGTCATGTAACAAAACAAAAACATCATCTGACCGTTTGATATCTTTTGTAATGGTATTGGAAAGTAAAATATTCCCGAAACATATGATAAATTTGCCGTGGTGGTATTTGAAATCGATTGCCTTGCTCTTGAGCGTAAAATTCCATGAATGTCTACATATCATAAAACACATATTTATAACCAAGACAAATCAGAAATAGTTTCCAATTAAAAAAAATTAAACATGTTTTATTAAGAATGCACTAAAAAGATATGTACAAGGACGAGACGCGTTATCTCTACATATCAAAACATTACAAAATATACATTTTAATATACTGAACAAAAATAAAAAATAAACCACTTTTTATGCTTGCATTCTCATTGACCAATTTTCATTTAATCAGCAGCGCTTGGAATGGTATTTATTGTTTTCAAGTTTAATTTTTCCTGAACATAATTTGACTGAATAAGACCGGAGCAAAGCTAAACGGATAACAACTTCTAAAAGATTTTAAAACACATATTTTTAATTTAAAGGTGCTAATTGCAAATGGTTGGAATTTCTAGGGGTGTTTCTCGAGGACTAGTTGTTTTACTAATATCATGTTTTGTGATTATATTGACCACAATAACTGGGGAAATGGATTTTATTCTAATAAATGTGAATATTGTTTTGGAATCACTGACTTCTTCCTGAAACCTCTATTATAATAACTGGTGACTGCACATTTTAAAGGAAATTTTGTTGTTGTTTTTTGCAATGATTACAGATATGCAAAGTTTTTTAAAGAAAGAATTTTGATTTTGCTCTACAGGTATAATATAGAAATAACGATTCTGACATGACATGGAGATATTTAAATATGCGACAAACTTGCAAAATACAATGAAATAGTAGTTTACACAAGTCGATGGCTTCAGGCATAGATAAAGCTTTTATCCAAGGAAGCGAAAGCATTAGTAAAAAAAAACGTTTTCCTCGATGTATATAATAGATAATCATATTTTTATATCTGAAACGTTTTTATAATATTTTAAAATTTGGCGTTTAGATTAGAAATATAAATAAAAATATAAGAAAAAGAGTTCAGGAAAAACCTCAAACACACACGCAGATGTTTCTACTCATGCAAAGCTGACAATAATATAGTCGTACATGCTGATTAAATACCACAAACAATAAAAACTACATTACATGGTGTAGGGAATATATAAACAAAAGAGGATACCGTATTGGTAAAACCCAAAACTGTGGGGACAATGTTGATTTATTGAAATCAAGTAACTAATTCGTAACTTACATTATCATACAAGTTTTCAGTCCTAGTTCGCAAAATTTACTCGCACGATTTAGAACGGAAGACGTTTAACCCGGATTGTTTTTAATAAACCTATAGACTTAATTTGTTTTAATAAACAAATTTTCAGCATTTTGTTAAGTTATTTTCATCTGATATTTTAAGAAAACTTTTTAACGTTTGAAGTAAATAAGATACTCTGGATATGCTTGTGAATCATGAAAGATCACAAACATTATTGGATTGTTTAAATCATTGACAACTGAGTGGTAAATACACTGTCGTCCTTTTGCAGGATTGGCAGGAGGAACCCTCATCCCCTCTTCTCCTAAGGCGTAATCACCAGTAAGTACTCGGCAATAATATATTCGTCTTACATCGTTCGCATCTGGTGGTGAATAAGTTTTCACGCAAGAGTATTCCGCATCCACTGCAAAGTATACACCGTCCCCAAATTTTGTTGCTGAAATTGGGTAAGTATTAAATAATTTCTGCTTGGATACAAACAGGTAACATATTGTCATCGAAGAACAATTGAATTTTAGTATAATTTGTGTGACGAATGTATGATACTCTTGATATTTTAATATCATAAAAGGACATCAAAGCCATCAAATGTTTACTTTTAAGCATTCTTTTTTACTGACTATTTTAACATGTTGATTGAATTACCATTCTTTCCGCAGAAGCTGCGGTTAAATCCATTCATATTAATGTTGTCTATCGCTTCTTTGCGAGTACCATGCCACAGGTGTCTCTCATTTGGCTGTCCTAGGTTAACATCCTCCATCTCTTTCTTCTTTGATTGATATTGTTCCCAAAGAGATTTATTTTGAATGCGTTCAATCTACACAAAAGAAACAATTTGAAACATTTTGATAGAATATAACTATAAATACAACAGAATGACACTCGAGATTCAAACATATTTTTATTACTGCCAAGGAACATGCTCAATCAAACTAAGACTGCAATACTTTAATATTAATCGTGCTCGATAACTTTCCAGGTTTCATTTTATAATTTTATACCGATTGTGATGTTTTGTGAAGTCCTTCTCGAGTATGGATGTTGGCAACGCGTTATTCATGTAACCAAGATATAATAGTCTAGACTAATTGTGAAAAATAACGTAATCTTAATTTGCACATGGTTTTCTTTATTTAAACATTTAAATGAATCAATGTCTAAATTGACACATTTGAACACAGAATAAAAGCAGATTTTTCAAACGCAGAATATAATATTTATAAAGGACTGATACATATTTAAATATCAGGTTCGATACATTAAATTTTAAATTGCACTTATACTAACTTGCTCAACGGTGCATGTGTATTGTCCTGCAGAATTAGTGAATTTTGCGGCTATATCTGCGAATTCTTTTGATTGTGGGTTTAATTTAACAACGCTAATATTTCCATTCATATCGTCCCAATTTAATGGCAACTCACAGCCAAAGCCACCTGAAAAATATTTTACAGTTTAGAGAATTGTTAAAATAAATCGACGATAAGGAAATAAATAAACAATATATCTATATTTATATTATAAATGGCTTCCAATATATCTCGTTCCCTGAAGTATGACGAATCTTTAGAAGGAATATAATTGCAATTATGTTGCAGTATAAAAACTGTGTACACTCAGAAGAACAAGTTTATTACCATATAATAATATTTTATTGTTAATGAACTATTCACATGCAGGGGTACCTCTTGAAAACTACATTTGAAGTCGTAAACCTTATTATAACTTTATTTTTTGACACAATAAAACCTTGAATAAGAAACCGTTTGACCAGAGTTGTTTTGCTAGAAATAGATTCATCCAGTTATTGTGTATAACAATACATGTAACATGTGTTCTATGAACATGTTAACATTGTGATTATTATTTCTGCCCGTCGAGTATTTAAATGTATAATGTCACCTTTTATGCGATCCCTCCTCAAAACTCTAGCCGGCGCACATGTTGGGTCATTTTCAGGTGTTTCTTCCATTTTATCAAAATCAATAACATATGTTTTGTTATCGACTCTGTAAATATGATCAGTTAAAATGTTACATTTCTGAATAAAACAATATTTTTAGTCATAATAATCAGGTAAACACATAATATGAAAAGTCACTTTCACTCTAAAAACTAGGAGATTGCAAAAGGTACACTCCTTACCTAAACACGTATATATCTCGACATGTTTAATATTTGAATAATAAAATTTGAAATGACAATTTTTATGTGAGACGAAATATGTTCCCGGAAAAAACTTGGGCAATGTGAATGTTAATTTTTAATTTTGTTTACTGTTTTACCTATTCAAATAGGTGACAGTCCGCTCCTTCCTTGTGTATGCTTTCTCAAGAAGAGCATTCATACCCTTGTCATATTCTGATATGACTTCTTCATCTTTGTCAAGATGTATAGCATACCATTGTACCGCTTTTTTCATCCAATCCATTTCGGACACATCTCTCAGGAATCTTAGCAAAATGATGCAATATAATTTTTTATTTTCGATATGTAGTATGTCTATTGTTTACTGCATTTATTATTCCTTGGTCACTTTCATCAAATTAATTTCCATTGAAATTCATTTTCAAAAAAGTAACCCGTATTTAAAACTGTTATTTCTTCAATATGAGGGATGAAAAAGGCTTCTAAATGTCACAAATAGTTTGTTATCAAGGCTAGTGTCGATTTATAAATATTTTAGTAAATTCAAATGATACAACAAGTATGGAAATAATGCAGGCTCGGTTTAATTGAGCCTGTTCATGGGACATAATTGAAACGCATATTAACACCAACGCCACCTAGCCCCGAATTGTACGCAACTCAATATTTACACCAGAATTCAGTACAATAATGAGCCATTCAAAACGATGGCATGCATATGGCGGTGAATGGAAATTCTCCAATGCGGTATCTTCAGATAAACAACATTTATTGACCAGCGACGTATTGTCACCAGATAAAAGAATGGGTTTGCCCTAAACGAGAAAACAACAGGCGGAACTGAATAGAATAGAATTTTGATAGGAGATCCGAGAATATCAAACATGCTTCAACGCCGAGGCAAAAGTTAAAAGCTAGGACGTATATCCTACAGGTGGTTGGTCAATACCGGAACTGGCCGAAAACTTTTTTAAAGTAGTTTTATATGTCATGATATAATACATAATTTAATTAATATCAACATCTTTTTGGACAAACATTCCTGTAATAATATTTGGTTTTATTAAACTTTTGTCAAGAGAGACGTATGTCATGTGACTATCGGGAATGGAAGACAAATAATACCGCGAAATAAAAGAGCAACGCATTTTTACATGTCAAGGAACTGAAGAACAAAAAAATGAAACTAAAACTATGTTTAAATTTATAAAATCAAGTAAGACCTACGTTTGTATTTTCAAAGATGCATCATGAACATTATCTTTAATTCCTGTTATCGTAATCAAACCGTTTGGTTGGTCGATCTCCGCATAGACGTGGCACTGACGCATCATTGCCTGTAGTTCCGATACCTAAATAAAACAACGTAAATCACAAAAAATAAATAAAAATTATATCAGAACATTTTAAATCTCTAAGAAAAAAAAACGTTTGCTAGTTATATTATTGTCACAAAAGGCCTATATTATACTTAATTGATACTTGTGACACATACGCAAGATGAAAAACCGTAGGGAGTATGTACCCTAGAACGGGTTTAAACCGCTAAAGTGGTCAAAGTGTGTCAAGTTCTGGCCGACGCCCTAGCCCGGAATCTACGTAATGTTGACCCCATTGTGTTTAGAATGTGATAAGCGCTAACAAAGAGCTAATATAAAAGCAATTAATAGTCTTTTAAAATTATAAAACGATGGGAATTCGGTAAAGAAGTTGTTGAAAAATTCCATCCAAAACCAGATCATAATAGCCCACTCTTGGTCTTTCTTAAAGGGATTAACTTTAATGACCTTGCTTCGTTTTTCAAAAAATATTAAAATGTGTTCATAGTTTTTTTACCCAGTTGAACACAATCATAATAACGCCAAAAACATAAAAATGTGTTGCTATATGTTTCACGCATACATGTTTACCTGATGATCATCCAAGGATTCGATCACTTCATCGTCGAAGTAATTTGTCGTAATTTCTTCGTCCAAGCAAGCGTTTATCTTCTTTTTCACATCTTCGATTACTCTCTGACTAAGTGCATAAATGTTGAACGTAACGGGCTTTGTTATCGTTTCAGTTTGGGCGCTTGATTTTGACTTTTTACCTCCGAAGAACGGCACTGAACCAATATTGCCATTAACATATAAAAATAATTTTGAACTTTGTATGTACCAAGCTGCAAATTTATCTACAGATACAGTTAATAGCATAAATTTTAAAATATTTTTTCGTATTTTACATGCTTTGCGATTAACCCATATAGTTAATCATTATGTTAACCTCAATGTATCCACGACGGTTGTAGGGATCAAAGAGTTTATGAAGGTTTTCAGTGCAAACGTGTAAAAGAACATTAAAGCTCGTTCTATTTTCTTTATTCAGGTAATCGTGTTATTGCTGATTTCACTGCTGGAGCTTTGGTCTCGGTAATGTCATTGATTACTCACCTTTTGTTTGACAATGCTATTAGCTTCTTATGTTTGTGTGCTTTTGCATGCAACATTTTCTCCAACACTGTGTTGGATGGAACAAATTTACCAAGACAACTTATAATTGTTTGTTCATATGAGAGAGGCAAGTGTGTGGTACCTGAAATGCTTTCACTGACCGTTTTGAGGCGGTAACCCCTTGTGTTCTTTTTTCTTAGAATTTTGGTTATAATTCCCACTTTGAAATTAATCATGTTATAAACCAAGCTCCTTTTTTATCTCTATTTTTTGGCTGCGTTTTCTACTGGACGGGCCATTCCTGATTTGCAAAATGCATTTTGTTTAACAGTTTGCAGTTCCTTCCTATGTTCTTTTTGCACAATTTTCTTGTTAATTTGAGAACCTGCCACGGCATGGTAACCCTGTATGTATGGTAACACTCAAATTGTTTTCATTTTTTGTTCTTTACTGTCTTATTGACATTGATCATATTTTGAACATCTGTCCTCCTTTTATCAGGTATGTTTTTTCTGTTTCGAGAGACTATGCTTAAAGTAGAACATTTCTTTAACAAAACGGTTGTTTGCCTGAAGCCGTATTAAAACAAAAAGAGCGTTTAAATACTTAAGAACATCAAATTACAACCAGATATTCTTGCAAGTTTATTGAAGTTGTATGTGCAAGAATGACTTCCACAAGTTCAAAAATAAAAAAAACTATTAATTTTGACATACTAAACTAAACAGCAAAAAATTCTAAAGGCCGACATAAACGTGAATTTTTGTTAATTGTTTATAGTGTTCTGAAATTGATCATTTTAAACACATGCTCTTATTTCCTTTCTGCTTTTTGGCTGAGCGCTGAATCTAAGATTTGTGGATGTGTCCATTCTTAATATGGCTGTTGTACTTTTTATGTATGTTATAGTTGTGCATGCTTGTTAATAATTAATGTTTTGTTAGTCTCATGTTATACGTACCCCAATCTAAATAAGATTTTGATTCACTGGCGTTTGTTTCACTAGCTTCTTCAATAGCTGACTGAAACATTCCTAGATATTCAACGTTGAACAAAACGAAACGGACTTCCTGTATGTTTCTGGGATTAGATTTCGCAAACAGCTTTACACCTTGTACCATTTGCTTGGCAAGTTTTGTAACATTGTTTTTATTTCTCTCTGAAACATATTCAAATGGTATTCAAAATTTATAAGAACGTACATGAAAACAAATTAGATGACCATATTTCTTCGAAATAGATGAAAAGGGAACTTTGAAAGCCACCGAACACGACAAATATGAAAATACTGCAGGCTCGGTTTGATTGAGCCTGTTCATGGGCAGTAATGGGAATGCTTATTACTGCCCACGCCGCCTAGCCCCGGGTTGAGCGCAACTCAGTAATTACATTAAATAGTACAATTTCGATCCATCCCAAACGATGGTATGCATATGGCGGTGAACATGGAACCTTCAATGAGGTATTTTCAGATTAATACCATTCCATGTTCAGCGGCGTATGGTCCCCAGATAAAAGAATGGGTTTGCCCTAAACGAGAAAACAATGGGCGGAACTAAACAGAATAGGATTTTGACAGGGGATCTTAGAATACAAATCCTGCATATCACAGACTACGCCAAAGGCAAAATTTAAAAAGCAGGAAGTATATCCTTGGGGGTGATTGGACAATATCCAAATCTATATTGGCTGGGATATTGAAACCACCTATCTATAAACTGGCCGAAATATTAAAACAAAAGGAATTTTAAAAGTACTATAAACATAGTATATAGGTATCGTGCTCAATGACCTTCAAAGGACGTAAGTGAAAACAGCACTGATTGAATGTACGGGGAGACTTTTTACAGCCGCCACACGGCACAAACAACGCTACTGTGATATTGAAATAGATGAAAAGGGAACTTTGAAAGCCACCGAACACGACAAATATGAAAATACTGCAGGCTCGGTTTGATTGAGCCTGTTCATGGGCAGTAATGGGAATGCTTATTACTGCCCACGCCGCCTAGCCCCGGGTTGAGCGCAACTCAGTAATTACATTAAATAGTACAATTTCGATCCATCCCAAACGATGGTATGCATATGGCGGTGAACATGGAACCTTCAATGAGGTATTTTCAGATTAATACCATTCCATGTTCAGCGGCGTATGGTCCCCAGATAAAAGAATGGGTTTGCCCTAAACGAGAAAACAATGGGCGGAACTAAACAGAATAGGATTTTGACAGGGGATCTTAGAATACAAATCCTGCATATCACAGACTACGCCAAAGGCAAAATTTAAAAAGCAGGAAGTATATCCTTGGGGGTGATTGGACAATATCCAAATCTATATTGGCTGGGATATTGAAACCACCTATCTATAAACTGGCCGAAATATTAAAACAAAAGGAATTTTAAAAGTACTATAAACATAGTATATAGGTATCGTGCTCAATGACCTTCAAAGGACGTAAGTGAAAACAGCACTGATTGAATGTACGGGGAGACTTTTTACAGCCGCCACACGGCACAAACAACGCTACTGTGATATTGAAATAGATGAAAAGGGAACTTTGAAAGCCACCGAACACGACAAATATGAAAATACTGCAGGCTCGGTTTGATTGAGCCTGTTCATGGGCAGTAATGGGAATGCTTATTACTGCCCACGCCGCCTAGCCCCGGGTTGAGCGCAACTCAGTAATTACATTAAATAGTACAATTTCGATCCATCCCAAACGATGGTATGCATATGGCGATGAACATGGAACCTTCAATGAGGTATTTTCAGATTAATACCGTTCCATGTTCAGCGGCGTATGGTCCCCAGATAAAAGAATGGGTTTGCCCTAAACGAGAAAACAATGGGCGGAACTAAACAGAATAGGATTTTGACAGGGGATCTTAGAATACAAATCCTGCATATCACAGACTACGCCAAAGGCAAAATTTAAAAAGCAGGAAGTATATCCTTGGGGGTGATTGTACAATATCCAAATCTATATTGGCTGGGATATTGAAACCACCTATCTATAAACTGGCCGAAATATTAAAACAAAAGGAATTTTAAAAGTACTATAAACATAGTACATCGAAGAGGCATTCCGAGCACGTAAAACATACAGATTACTTGAGTACGCCTCCTGCTCAATGTCACACGCCTATGTTTGTGAAAGAGGCCACAAGTGTTCTACAAAAAATAGCCATTTTTATGGAGATTTATTTTATAAACTTTAGAGGATAAAGGGCAATGTTAATTTCTCCCGGTTATTCGTAAAAACCATCTGTAAATTTAAAAAGAAAGGTTACCAACATGATATTTTACAGCGCTCTGCAGGCCTGGTGATTAATCCTTCTACAGTTGATCATTATGCTTACCTCTTTGGTTGCACGACGGTGGCAGGGGTTTAAGAGCTTTTGAAGGTATATAGGGAAATCTTTTCTTAAAAGAACCTAGAAGCTCGATTCGTTTCTTTTATCCCCGTCATCGTGTTCTTGCTGATTTTACTTCAGGAGCTCTGGTCTCGGTAAGATCATTGAGTACCCGCCCTTTGACTTTGCAATGCTATTAGATTCTTATGTTTTATATGTTTGTGTGCTTTTGTATGCAACATTGTTGAGCCAATAAGTGGGTTGGAGTTGTTTCACCAAGACAACTTGTATTTGTTTTGTGATATGAGAAGCTGTTGAGGCAAGTGTGAGGTTGGTGCACCCTAGAACCTGGTTTAATCCCCCAGAGGTAATTTGATTTGCCACTGACCGTTCCAAGGCGGTAATCCCTCGAGTTCTCATTTTTGTTAATTGTTAGTGGCGTCTCTTTTGAAATTAATCATTTTATTAACCATGCTCTCTCCCTCTCTTCTTCTTGACTGTCTGGAGAGGCTGTTTTTTCTGAATGTGGCGATTCCTGATATGCATATTTCACCTTTGTATGAAATCAAAGTTTATAGAAACTATGGCATTTGATCTTTAAACAATTGACTTTCCACCTATCCACTCTTTCACCCTGCAAAAACAATGAAGTTAATCGAATCTGTTAACATTAAATTCTCGAAAAAAACCTTACCGACGTCCATTGCCGGAATTCCAACGCTACTTATTTGTAGACTGTCGGCCAGTTCCAAAGCTCTCTTTATCGTTTCAGTCATACTTTTTGGTGGAACAACAACGTGAATAATTCGTTTACACGGTAATGGTAATGCCCACGTACAGGCAATTTTCTTCCTCCGCATTTCATCCTCTAATAACAATATAACACACACTGTTGAATCTGATTTACAGAAACTTAGAAAGGTTCAAAATTGTCGTTTTTAAGACGAATTTAAACTATGAAAGCTGTTTTGTTGTTGTGTTTTCAATTTCTTATTAACAAGAATTTCATAACGTGTGTTGAATTCGATTATGAAAATGCGATAAAAAATATACTATTTTGTTGAAAATGTTAGCTCTAGCACGCGTGTTGAATTTTATGTAGTCTCCAATGGGGCACGTCACGAGTAAATGTATGTGATTTTTTGTTTTACATTTTTGTTTACACTATATTTTGAAAAAATACAACTATCTTTTATTTTCCCATAATGTTTTAGTGATTTAATTAAACGTTTTGACAACATAATGTTATTTCAACCATGTTATCTGCTCAACATTACGACGTTATTTAACCAATTAACCTTTTCCCGCGACTCGCAGCAAATATGGACGCATTCCTTACTTGGGGAAGAAAATACCGCCTTGTCATAGTGAACATTCGTGCCAAGTTATTTTGAAATCCCTCCATTCATAAAGAAGTTATAGCCTGAACAAGTAAATTTAAGTTTTAGTAACTGTGACCTTGACCTTGGACTTACAGGCATGGGTAATTTATGCAACACACGCCTTGTCATGGTGAACATTTGTGCCAAGTTATTTTGAAAACCCTCCATTAAAAACAAAGTTATGGCCCGGACAAGAAAATTCTATTTTCAGTAACAGTGACATTGACCTTGGACCTACAGGCATAGACATGGTACACGACACACCATCTTGTCATGGTGAATATTTCTGCCAAGTTATTTTGAAATCCCTCCATTCATAAAGAAGTTACAGCCCGGACCAGAACATTCTATTTTTAGAAACAGTGATCTTGACCTTTGACCTACAGGCTTGGGTATTGTGCGGACACACTGCCTTGTCTTGGTGAACATTTGTCCCAAGTTATTTTGAAATCCCTCCATTCATAACAAAGAATCAGCCCGGACAAGAAAATTATAGTTTTAATAACAGTGACCTTGGCCTTAGACCTACAGGCTTGGGTATTGTACGCGACACACCGTCTTGATATGGTAAAAAAATTTACCAAGTCATTTTAAAATCCAATAAGAAATAACAAAGTTACAGAGCGGACACGATTTTGCAAGATAATTCTATTTTTAGTAACAGTGCCTTGACCTTGGACCTACAGGCATGGGTATTGTACACGACACACAGCCATGTCATGGTAAACATTTGTGCCAAGTTATATTGAATTCACTCCATTCATAACAAAGTTACAGCCCGGACAAGAAAATTATATTTTTATAACAGTGACCTTGACCTTTGACCTACAGACTTGGGTATTGTACGCGACGCAACGTCTTGATATAGTGAACATTTATTCCAAGTTATTTTTAAATCCAATACGCCTTTCCAATAATTCGATGAATTCTTTTGGTAACCTCCCTGTCCAGTCACGTGACTGCTCTACAGGAAAAAAGATTGCTCGCTATAATAACGTAAAAGGGAATATGTACCTACAACTTTCTTTTGTATCATTAAATTCTTTTTTGAAAAATATATTTTCTCTTTGAATTAGTAATAATACATCAGCGTCATGATATTTTTGAAAATGATTTATAAAACAATCAAGTTTCTTTGACTAAAAGTGTCAAGTCATTATTCCTCGCGTTAAACACTAAACGACTTGAATTAACAGCCAGTGTTCACTCCACGGCTAAATTTAGTCTCGTTCCCGGATTAGCGTGTAATAGCGTGTATAATACATTATTTACAGATTACAAAAAGACATGGATTTCCATTTTCATTTTTTTTGAACAGAACAGATTCTTTATTCACTTAAACTTTACAGTTTCTCGTGATAAACAATATATTTTACATACAAAATACAAACACGTGATTAATGTGAATGACATAAAATTACATTAATGACTAACATGTGGATGAACTCTAGTATTTTAAATTTGATAATGCCTTTAACAATAAAGCTGTGAGGAAAGTTGTGTTTCTTGTATCGATTAAATACATACTGAAAATATTCACTTATAGCATGAGGAAAACGTTATACAAATTCATATAATGGTTTCTACATATAAAGAAAACTAGAAAAGCAAAAACTAATTCGCTCAGCTACTCACAAATTGTTTAAACTATCAAGTTGCAAAATAGAAGCCTTGTTAATGTATTTACTTAACATCACAATCTCGGATTTATTATTACTCTTTAGCAAAAGTGTACATTTGAACATACTTGGTCGTCTTACATAATACTGTTTTAAAAAGGTTCTTCTTAATTCTGAATACAAAGGACATATAAACATGAAATGGTACTCATCTTCTATTTCATTTAGATTACATAACTGGCACATTCTCTCTTCTCTTTCGATTCTTTCTCTACCATATCTCCCTGTTTGTATACGTAAATTGTGCGCTGATATTCTAAGTTTCGTAAGCGAAGTTCGTAATGTTTTAGAGTTTATAAAATTTAGATATGGTTCGATTTCAAAATTTTCTTTTACAGTTTTGTATAAAGTAAGCACTTGACTTGAATTAATATCTCCCCTCAGACATTGCCAAAACTCATCTATTAATCTTTGCTTAAAAAGTGACAAAAAGTTAGAAATATTTATTCCAGTTGGATTATTCCAAATGTACAAAAATCCATATTTTTCTAGCATCAATTTTACCTTAAGAAACCAATTTGAATGCCCCGTATTAATATCACATAGGGATGAGTGCATCAAGTACTTTATTATGATATTTTCCCTTTTGCAAATTTTAAACCAAAATTTGATAATTCGTAGATATCTATTTATGTAAAGGGGATATCTGCCTAATTCGCTGTACACAGCTGCATTGCTTGTCGATAATCTGACCCCTAGTAAAAATTTACAAAATCTTAAATGTAGATTTTCCAAGGGTTTAGATTTATAGAACCCCCATACTTCGCTGCCGTAATTGATAATAGAAGAAACAAAGGAATCGAATAGTTGTAATCCTAATCTTGGTTTGGTATCATACTTTTTCAAATTTGTATTCAAAATATTCATTGCTTTTAAACCTTTACCATATAAAGTATTAGTATTTAAATCAAAATTACCAGTGTAGTTTAGAGTAACTCCCAAGTAGTTAAAATCGTTAACTACCTCAATATCATAATTGCCGTACGTCCAAACTTCGTTTCTTAAAAACCCTCCTCGTTTTCTAAAGACAACATTTTTTGTTTTAGCTACATTAACCTCTAAATTCCAATTATCACAGTATTCCTTGAGTCTGTCCAATAAGGATTGTAAGTCTTCAGGGGAGACACCTAAAAGAACCATATCGTCAGCAAACAAAAGTAAAATTATACAAATATCCATTATGGTTATGCCCGGATTTGGTTTGTTTTGTAGAAACAATTCTAGATCTTCAACAAATAATGATAATAAAATTGGCGAATTTATCTCCCCTTGTCTTAATCCAATTGCTATATCGAAAAAATCTGAATTATTATTACAAATTTTGACACATGATTTCACCGAATTATACATATTTCTTATAATTCTCAACATTTTACCATTCAGATCATTTTTATACAATTTAAACCAAAGCGCCTGTCTATATATGGAATCAAAACAACGTTTGAGATCAATAAAGGCATAATAAAGTCGTTTGTTTTGAGCTAGAAACTTTTCTACCAAAAGCTGTAATATAAAAATAGCATCAGTTGTAGAGCACCCCTTCTTAAAGCCAAATTGAGCATCGGAGATTTTATCATTTTCCGTGCACCACTTGGTAATTCGTTGGTTCAAAACACAATTAAATAATTTTCCCAGATTACTCAATAAAGTTATGCCCCTATAGTTCTCAACATTACTTTTGTCTCCCTTTTTATATAATGGGATTATAAAACCTTTCGTCCATGAATCAGGAAAAATTCCCGTATTAAAAATTTTATTAAATATTTCTGTAAGATAACCGGATAAAATATCGCTTGCCTCAATAAAATATTCATTTAGGAGTTCGTCTTCCCCAGGCGCTTTTCTACGTTTTAAAAACGTTATCGCTTTGCATACTTCTTCGTGAGTTATCGGTTTGTCAAGTTCTTCAAACACTGGATCAAAATCGTTAAAATCATGATTATTGTTAAACTGTTCAGATTCTGCATGTGTGTTGCGATTAACTTCGGTAAACATTTGTTCGAAATGATTTTTTAACTCAGTTAGCGAAACATCTACATTATTATTCCCCTTTTTACTTTGAAAATAACGCCAGAATTCCCGCGGTTTACACTTCTTTAAATTTTCAAAATCACGCGCTAATTTCGCTTTAAAGCATCTATATTTTTTCTTTACCAATGCTTTATACGACATTTTACGCCTATGTAGCTCCAACCTATCTAAATGTGATTTTGTTGTATTAAAATGGTGCAATGCGTTTTTATAGACTTGTTTAGCCTCCCTACATTCTTCGTCGAACCATTTATTTGAATCGTTAATATAGTTATTTTCGAACCGAGGCTTTTTCGCAGAGTACTTAACAAACAAAGGTTCCGCAACATCTTTTATTATCGAACTAAATCCTGAAACAATTGCATTTATGCTGTCTACATCGTTCCTATCATTTTCGTATAAAATACTAGCAAAACTAGGTAATTTTGTAATAAGCATAGAGCGATAATTATCTTTTTCTGCATCGTTCCAGTGTATAGATTTTTGTATTTCATAATCGTTACAACTTTCTCTTTTATTAAAACAAGAAATATTAAATTGTAACGGAGCATGATCGCTGAATTCGTTAAAATTTCCGATTGAAAAATCGTGAATCATACAAAAATTACAAGCGTTTACTAACAAGTAATCAATTACCGAAGCGCCTTGGTAACTTTGATAAGTATATGTTCCGATACCAGAATCAGACCCTAAACGCCCGTTTACGATACGTAGAGACGTGGCTTTGCAAAGATCTAATAGCTTATTACCTTGCAAATTGCTAACCTTATCTAGTGAATAGCGAGGAATCGGGTTATCGACTATATAATCGTCGCTATCTAAGCCTGGTATAAGACGGTCACAAGCAATGAAATCTAAATTGCAAATGCCATTAAAATAACATATATTTTCAGATTCTAATCGAAACGTTAAACTTTACTATTCTGATACTAGTACTCTTTAAAGATTGGGAGCGATTTCGAGATGCCACAATTCTAGATTCACAAAATGAACATCCCAGTGATTATTTGTTATTCTGGTATCATCAAAATTCGATAACGAGATTTTTTTCAAGCATTATTAAAAACTCGTACAATAGAATATTATATAATTACCCAAATGTAAGAAAATAATATCACAATTCTGTTTAATTGTATAAAGCATATTTATGTGATAAGCGAAACTCTTCAGTATGCCAACTTACTTTGATTACCCAGCTCCTCTTCAAGTGTCTTACCGCATTTCGCTAAAATACTTGTCATTATCATCCCTGTAAGTTCAGATCAGAACTGCGATTAATTATATTTTATACAAACGTAAATAAAAAAAGAAATTTTGAAACGCTTTTTTGTTCCGTTAACTTTATTTAAAAGATGAATATTTAATAAATAACTGAGAAATCATTACAACATGTTCAGCAAGTTGTGCAAGTTTTATCAAAATGCACATCTGCAAGAGGTATTGTGAGTGCGGCACAGATAGATCAAAAGGCTATAACTCAGTAAACAAAAGCTGTAACATGTTGCCCATCTAATTAATCTATTTATCTTTTGCACTCTTCAGAAATTGCAGAGTCTTTAAACTCTTTTAGCAATAAATGGTGTAAACGAGAACATTCTGAGCCTAATGCTCTTTCAAACTGGAAAAAACAAATATTCAAAATAATTGACACTCGTATATCCTTCTATAAAAGAAACATAGCTTTACTACCACCTCGACCTCGTTTTAACTTTCGTCATTTGAAAAAAGGTATTCAAGATTTTCACAACAAATTTGTTTTAACACCTGCTGATAAGGCTTCAAATAATGTTATTATAGTGTGACGTATACACTATATAAATGTTCAAACTGAAGAGCTTAATAGCACTAATGCTTATACACTGACTTCTTCATCTGAGAGTGATATTGTTACTGCACACACTCTACAAATTACAAAATTTAGAATCAGTGTTGAGCCTAAACAAGACAAAGTACCTACTATGTATTGGTTGCCTAAAATGCACAAAACACCGTACAAAGCAAGATTAATCGCTAACTCTAGTTCTTGTACTACAACAAAGTTATCCGTGCTCTTAACATATTGCCTTACAGCTATAAAAGAACATGTAATTAGGTATTGCGAAAAAGTTTTTGAAACTACTGGAAAAAATTTAGTTTGGTCTATAAAAAATTCAAATGACGTTTTGAAGAAACTTAAATCAAATAATTTTCAGGCGTTCTGCTTGTCTACATATGATTTTTCTACCTTGTATACTTCTCTCCCTCATAATTTAATAAGAGACAAGCTAACCAGTCTCATTGAAAAAACTTTTGCTAGAGAAAATAAAACATTTATTGCTTGTAATGAACATAGGGCATTCTTTACAGATGGTTCTTATGATAATTATACTTCATGGAACTGTCAAGACCTTATCCAGGCGCTCACATTTTTATTGGATAATATTTATTTGAGATTTGGTACCTCTATTTATAAACAAGTAATAGGCATTCCAATGGGTACTAATTGTGCACCCCTTGTTGCTGATCTGTTTTTATACTGTTATGAAAGAGATTTCATGTTATCTCTTTCTACCGAACATCAAGATGATATTATTACAGCTTTTAACAACACCTCGAGGTACCTTGATGATTTATTTAATATAGATAATAACCATTTTCCATCACTGGTTAATAAGATTTATCCTAAAGAACTACAGCTTAACAAAGCGAACACTTCAGAAAAGCAAGCAAACTTCCTTGATTTAAATCTATCCATCGAAAATGGTTACGTCACTACTAAAATTTATGATAAAAGAGATGATTTTAATTTTAATATAGTAAATTTTCCGTTTCTAGACGGCGATGTTCCTCGTGCAACTTCTTACGGGGTTTATATCTCACAGCTTGTTCGCTTTTCAAGAGCTTGCAACGATGTGAATGATTTCAATGAACGTAATCTTTGCATTACAGAAAAACTTTTAAAACAAGGTTATCGGTATCACAAATTAAGGAAAACCTTTTGCAAGTTTTATCGCCGATATCCAAATCTAATTCATAAATACAGCTGCAGTTTAAAATCACTATTGCAACAAGGAATTTCACAGCCAGTTTTTTATGGAGATTTAATTTATAAACTTAAGAAGATAAAAGGCGATGTTAATTTCTCCCGGTTATTCGTAAAACCCATCTGTAAATTTAAAAAGAAAGGTTACCAACATGATATTTTACAGCGATCTGCAGGCCTGGTGATTAACTCATCTACAGTTGATCATTATGCTTACCTCTTTGGTTGCACGACGGTGGCAGGGGTGTAAGAGTTTATGAAAGTTTATGGGGAAATCTTTTCTTAAAAGAACCTAAAAGCTCGATTTGTTTCTTTTATCCCTGTCATCGTGTTCTTGCTGATTTTACTCCAGGTGCTCTGGTCTCGGAAAGATCATTGAGTACCCGCCCTTTGGCTTTGCAATGCTATTAAATTCTTATGTTTATATGTTTGTATGCTTTTGCATGCAACATTGTTGAGCTGATGGGTGGGTTGGAGTTATTTCACCAACTTGCCAATTTGTACTTGTTTTGTGATACGAGAACATGTTGGGGCAAGTGTGAGGTTGGTGCATCCTAGAACCTGGTTTAAACCCCCAGTGGCAATTTTTTTTGCCACTGACCGTTCCAAGGCGGTATCCCCAAAGGTTCTCTTGTTTATTAATTGTTTGTGGCGTCCTGTTTGAATTGACATACATATATAAAACATGCGCTCTCTCTATCTTCCTCTCTTCTTTTTCGCTGCGTGGAGAGGCTGTGTTTTTTTAGTGTGGCGATTCCTGATATGCATATGTTGCTTTGTTTTTCAAATAATTGCAGAATTACTTTAAGATCGTTTTTCTTTTATTAGTCACTCTACTATTTTAGCTGACAAACTCTGGTGAAAACTGTAAGGTAGTGCAAAAGATCTAGAGTACTTCTTCAGTTATCACAGGATCAATTTGTTTTGTCAGACGGACGATAAAACAGACAACCGGACAAACGAACTTAGCGGCTATTAATTTGGGAAACATATTATTCGAAACTGATATACAGATGTTCAGATAAAATAATTTATTCAATTGATGAATACATTATTTCTTTTAATAGTGTTAAATAGTCGTAAATATTCGCAAAAATGCATATAAAACACCATATAATGTAAGCATAAAGTATGATATATAACCAACTTCAGTTTTTGCACATCTACTTAATTATCCGAACTCTTAATATTTCGTGTAACAGCCATAAAAGATATGCGATTTGGTAATGCAAGTATCGCCAATACACAGACTTAATTCAAAATACAGGTGCAGCCTAAAATCCTTTTTGCAACCAGTTTTTGTGGAGATTTAATTTATAAACTAAGAAAAGAAAAGGCAATATTTATTTATTCACGTTATTAGTGAAAACATCTATATATTCAAACAGAAAGTTAACAACATGGTATTGTACATGCCAGGTGAGTAACCCATCTACAATTGATGGTAATAATTCTATCTCTGTTATCACAATGGTGGCAGGTGTTTAAGAGTTTATTAATGTTTTCTTATGTTTCATGTGTGTGTGTTTTTACATGCGACACCGTGGAGTTGATTGGTTGGTTGGAATTATTTCACCACGCCAACTTTTACTTGTTTGTTCAAATGTGAACGTGTTGGGGCAAGTGTGTGAGGTTGGTTCACCCTAGAACATGGCTTACGCACCCAGTGGTAAACTTATTTTTCAAATGTGGTAACCAAAGCTGTTCTATTTTTCGTTAATTGTCTGAGGTGTCTTATTTGAAATCTCCTTACAAACCCAAGCTCTCATTTCCTCTTAAATTGTGGCTGCTTTCGGAAATAGATGAAAAGAAAACTTTGGAGGCTGTGTTTTCTGGGTGTGGTATGCATTCCTGATATGTATGTTCCACTTTTATCACAATACATGTACAGCGGAGATATACTTACCACTGTTGAAGTCTTCGTTTGTTCCATTGACTATGCAGTCAACGTTTTCTTGGAGCAGATCACCCGTTTTAGCACTCACATTTATCGTTCCTAACGTACAAACTCCAGGAGGTTGATTCGATAATTTTACAGGACGTGCTTCAGCCGACGGTGATGTAATTGGTGCAACCATTCCTTTGATACCAAAGTATATGCATTGTTATGCTAACTTTGAAACAGAATTCATAGACATAATTTACTATTTTTCTTAATTCATGATTGTGTTCAATGCTGCCATCAGATGAATTGTTTATCTGTAAAGCTTTATACCAAGTAAACAGTTAGGTTAGAAGTCACGTCAAAGTGTTTTGTGTTTCATTTATACTAGGAATATGAACCAAAGCTTTCGAAGGTTAGCGTATCAATAAACGACTTTTTATTCTGATTAATAAACCAAATAAAACATCAGTGATAAGCATAATTTATAACAGTTAAGCATGTAAATAAACAAATTATTTATTGTTTACCTTGATTCGAAGACTGTGTGAACTGGCTTTGTGCTTTATCGAAAGCCTAAAAAGTGTTTGAATAATATAAACAGAACTCCCACTCAGAGAAATGACTTGTTGAATCATGTTAAAATAATAAACTTTGCATTATTAAGGTCAATTAATAGTCCACGAAGTTGTTCGGCGCACAAAAAGTCATGATAAACTGATATTTTGAATAAGTTTAGATTACTTAAACACAGCCATATTTATTTGATGATCATATAAGTTAAATATAAAATACATTTCGTTTTAGAAAAAAATATGATCGAAATTGCTGGTATTAATATAAATATCTGATCGTATGTTAAATTTAGTAGTTTCGTTAAATATATAACATGTTGTTTTTCTTGACATGAGTTTGTCCTGGAAAAAAAATACGCATAGGCTTGATACGTATCCAAACGTGTAATGCCACTCCATCTACAAATTTAATAATATAATTTAAGCTTCTCTGACTTTTTATTCCCCCACTTGGAAGAAGAGGCGTGTATTATACTGTTTTACCCTTGTCCATCTGTTCGTGCGTTCGTCCGTCCGTTCTTCCGACCGTCCGTTATAAAATTTCCGTCGCAGTTTTCTAAGCAACTATAACATGCAGCAGCCTGATAATATTCATACTGATTTACCCTATAGTCCCTTATGGCGTAAAGCGATTTTGTTCTTGCACTTCTACATCCTGTTTATTGTTTTTACTTCTTGTTTACCGAATACTTAGATTTTTACACAAATTCCTTCAGTTTTCTAAGCAACATGCATTAGTCTGATAGTTTGCATATTGCTTAAAACTCTAGTCCCATATGGTGTAAAGCGATTTTATGTTCCTTGCTCATATACTTCCTGTTTACGGAATACTTAGATTTTTACACATAGATCACAAACCTGGACAATGTCTGTTGCAGTGTTTTAAGCAACTATAACATGAAGCAGCCTGATAGTTTGCTTTTGCTTTATCATATACTCCCACATGATGTAAAGCGATTTGTTCTTATTGCTCGTCTACTTCCTGTTTATTCTTTTTACTTCTTTTTTACCGAATACATAGATTTTTAAACATTGAAAACATGCATTCACAATTTCCGTCGCAGTTTCTAAGCATGTAACATGCAGCAGCCTGATATTTTGCTAATTGCTTAATCCTATAGTCACATATAGTGTAAACCGATTTTATGCTCATTGGTTAGTATTTGGAAAGTTAGTATTAGTAAGTTAGTATTTGGAAAATGTTGACACCCTTTATGCATATGGAAAATGCAAATTACATATTCAAAGTCATATTTCTCAAAGCGGGAGTATCATTAGTGAACATTACCTCATAAATTTAAATTGTTTTTTTTTCAGATTTACGTCCTTAAAGTTTTTAATTATTTTTATAAATTCTGAAAAATGGACAAGAAGCCGAAAACTTGAAAAAAAAACTGATATACCATTTTAGTAATGGTTTAAACTCGTGGGTCTCTGCAAAGCAAGTGGGACTTCAATCATAGACAAACGCTGCGTCAATATGTCACCTATTTTGAATGTTTCCTTTAATTAGTAGAAATAATAACCAGTGCTATTTTGCAATCCATTATCATCAACACATCCTTTAAAGAGTACACATGGTTCACTAAAAACAAACTGTTTTCTAGGCGATTTGGCATATTTATTCATAGTACCGGTACAAGGTGATTTTGTTTTCTCTGTAATATGGCATTTATTTTGTATAATTATGCCACCGTGACATGCCGTCATCCATTTAAATTATGATACAACACATACGTAATTATTTCTCTAAATAATTATTTGGAGCCCGACTCAAAACAAATACCTGAAAATCAATAAAAGTCCATCGAATGATAGAAAAAGTCAAAGATTTGATTAAAAACATCCGAGTAGCTTAACCGTCCTATACTCAAAGATTTCTCGACACTAAGAATCCTTTTTATCATACTTTTTTTATTACGTTTCTTTTTATTCCCCTAATTGGTAATTTATAAAATCATCATAGACAGATGTTTTAAAAATTGCAAGACAACGCTTTAACCTTTGTAATATGTGTTCGAATTGGAATGGGATGATGTAAAAGTTGGTATGTTGATCATTGTGAATCTATCTATCGATGTCTGCAGCCAATAAATGCGTTCTAACATTAGCATCTGACATTAATTAGTAATTAACATTCAGTCAGTTAAAATAAATTGTATATATATAATATGGGAAAAGTGTTTTGTTCTTACCGTGCTTATTTGTTTAATCTACCCGAACGTTTGCGTCAACATTTAATTGATAGATTAATCCACAGGTACTTGAAACAAACTATTTTAATGTTCTATATGGGCTTTATACTATAATATGACTAAAGGTAAACAACGGCTGCTATGCATGTCCATACAATTTGCTGAGCACAATTTTAATTCCACACAATATGCCGTCAAAACAAAAGTTTTTCACATAGATCATGACTGTATATTTCTTATAGGTCTTCCTATATGTCACAATGGTCCGAAAAATCCAAAAGTTTCCTCAAAATAGCCACAAACTTGAGCTTGTCAAAATCGACGTCTTACAATCTCACTATGAAAATCGCTAACCCCTCGTGTTTCTGGGTAAATGAACACAGTTTGCGCTGATTTTTTATGATTGGCAATTGCTTAACTTTGACAAACATACATGTATATGATAATGTAACTCATCAGTCATTCACCCTGGCTAACCAGGTACGCTTCGCGAACGGCACTACCCTTCGATCACGGCATATTCAACGCTTTTAACCGGCATAACCGGTGTCATTGTAGGGGATTTTGTGGGGTGAGGTAAGAAAATCGCAGTTTTTGGTTAGATATTGAAATAATACTCAAACCAATAGGCCTGTACGGCTGTCAAATCATGACCGTATAATATTCTAGTCTTCTTTTTGTCCAGAATAAGGTAATGTGTTCAGTCATTCGTGAAAATGGACCTCTCTGTGCTGCAAAAGTTTTAAATTTCCTGTTCAACCCTATTTTTCTTGAGCTAAACTGAAGTCTAGTAAAGGATTATGACTGCATTAAAATTGTTTGCACTGGAGGACACTGCAGTGTAAAATTTGAGTGTGTTTCATCTACAATTTACTTGCTTTTTGCAACAAATGAGAGGACACGCACCGTACACCGGCAATTGATTTTTGCTACGCTGCGTATCACGGCATTTTATACGATGCTGATATTAACATATACTTTAGTTGTCGAAATATTTAACTGTTTCTTCACATCTAATATAGTTGTAGTTTGTTCTGCTGGTGTACATTGCGAAACAGTGTTTGATATACTTAACAATTCTTCCATCAATAAGCTAGAGCGGATTCAAAGGGTGTTATTTTGAGTTGCTCAAACCTCCTTTTTTGCGCATCAATATTTTAGTTTTCATTGTGGATTATGGCTAGAAAGTTGGAATTATCACATAACCACCCTAAGACTGACCCAAACGAACTTCTTTTGTGGAAATCTTTGATCCGATCCTGAACAAAGCTAGCAGAGTATTTCACGCAATACAGGAGCATGCTACCGATCAAAACCACAATCAATAATTTTGTGAATGATTTGTGATTATATTTGTTTAATAACAATATTTAAATTTTCATAGGGATTATGGCCAAAAAGTTCGAACCCCCTTTTTTGAAAATCTTTCACCGAACCCTGAACAAGGCTCTCAGAGTATTGCACGCAAAAGAGGGCTGAAAGCCCAATCAATAATTTGTGAAAGATCGTAAATGTTTATTCTAAATAACTGACTTAACCTTTGACCTGTGGTAAAAAATGAAATAATGTACATAATGATGTAATCACTTTACATCAAATATGTATACCAAGTGTCATCACTGCATCTTGTTTACTTTACTTTATGAGCTATTGAAATATTAAGTTTTCTCTATTTTAATAACAGACACCTACAGTAGACCATTGGTGAAAAAAGGCCATGCATAATTTTCGTATTGCCATTTAAATGAATGATCTTGACTTCTTCTAAAGTTTTAAAAGTATTTTTTTTGTATTTATATATACCGGACCTTAGACCTTTGATAATGATCCTGCATATCATACACTTGGTACACAGATTAAAGTGATCAGAATCTGTAAACAGCATTTCATTTTTCACCACATTTCATCAAAGGTCGAGTCAGTTACTTGCAAAAAAATAAAATTAGCACAGTCTCATAACGAAAAAATTCGTCAAACCTAGGCACAATTGCAACACAAATGATCAGAAATGTTCAATACCCGGCACATGAAGTATAAACAACAACCGTAAAACATAGGACAAAATCGGAGCACGGATAATCCCTTAATTAGTATTTTAAAAATAAAACAAGTTGAACGCAAAAATATAACATAAATCAATGTCTTTTTGTAAAACTCCGCATTCTTTTCAATACGATCTTTCAAAATCTAGTCTTTAAACCGACGTCTATAAATGATTGTTGTCAATAAACATTAAGTTTGTTAAACATTTATATATTCAGTCATTTTATATGTACATGTAATAGAAAAGTTTGAAATAATGCTTAATGTTGATTTGCCCTAACCCACACCCTACTGCTTATTAACAAAAAATAGATGTTTATGATTTAATTTAACTTTTATTGAAACAATCAACGTCAAAATAAATCTATATTTCACAAATTATTGATTGGGGTTTTCATCGGTAGCGGAAATTGCGTGAAATGCACTGCTAGCTTTGTTCATTATCGATCAAAGATTTCCACAAAACAAGTTCATTTGAGTCAGTCAAAGGGAAGTTATGTGATAATTTCAACTTTCTGGCCATAATCCCTATTAAAATTAAATAATGATGCGCCAAAAGGGGTTTGAGCAACCCCAACGAAAACCCTCCGGATCCGCTCCTGCTTGTTGATGGAAGAATTTTTAAGTATATTAAACTCTTTTTTGCAATGTACACCAACACAACAAATGACAGCTCAATTAAATGTGAAGAAACAGTAAAAGATTTTGATAACCAAAGTATAGTTTTATACCAGCATCGAATAAAATCCCGTGATACGCATCGTAGCAAAAATCAATTGCCGGTGTACGATACGTGGCCTCTCATTTTTTTGGCAAGAAAGAAGTAAAATATAGACAAAACACACACAAATTTTACACTGCAGTGTCCTCCAATACAGACAATTTTTATGCAGTAATAATCTTCACTGAACTTTAGCTTAGCTCAAGAAAAATACATTTGTACAGGAAATGTTAAACGTTTGCAGCACAGAGAGGTCAATTTTCACGAATGATTGAGCAAACTACTGCATTCTGGACACAGAGAAGACTAGAATTATTAATAGTCATGATTTGACAGACGTACAGGCCTATTGGTTTGAGTATTTTTTAATACTCAAACCAAAAACTCTGTGATTTACTTACCTCACCCAACAAAATCTCCTACATTGACACCGGTTATGCCGGTTAAAAGCGTTGCATATGCCGTGATCGAGGCGTAGTGCCGTTTGCGAAGCGTACCTGGTTAGCCAGGGTGATTGACTGACCAATGCTTGTCTATAGTAGATTTTATAATTAGCTTATATTAATGACATACCGATATTGTCTTCGAATCGCTTGGATACAATACAAAGCTCACTTCTCTAACAGTCGTTTGGGGATTTTGATTACCATACTCTTCAACTGCTGACAACATTTCTTCTGCGACAATTTCATGCGGATAGCCAAGGTTTCCTGTGCCTATCGCCGGGAAAGCGACTGTTGAATGCTTCAGCTTGTCAGTTTCTTCCAAGCATAGAAAGACAATTTTTCGAAGCTTCTGTAATAAATTTTAATTAAGGATTGAATGTTATTTTTGTGCGTTTCATGGATGTATGAAATGTCAGTTGCCTAACATCTATTGCATAATAACCGAAGGTGTTTATGTTCAAATTAGATGTTAGGCAACTGACATTTCATACATCCATGAAACGCACAAAAATAACATTCAATCCTTATAATTACAACTCTATTTGTCTTCTTCTCTCGATACAAGTGCATGTATTACGGTACTTAATAGCAATTTGTACGATTTTTTTTGTTTATGTTTGAGCGTAGTAATACATTGTTCACGCCCCTTTTTGTAGCTAAAAATAGCCGACAACACGTTGGATCGCAGCCATTTTGAACATTTTAATTTCAATGGATTACGTGTTGTTTTTTTTTTTTTAAAAAACAGTCAGAGTGTGGTTTTGTTGAAATGCAGAAATGTTTTTCTGTGAACACTACGTTAAAACAGAATGAAACGTTCGATGTAAAGCCATCACAAGTAAAGATAACACTAAACCATTGGTGTGGCCGGAAACAGCTGATCAAAAAAATCGAAAAGCTGGTTTGTGTTAGCCAGGCGGTCTGACAGGTTCTACTGCAGATGTTGGTTCGAAAATCGCATTTGTGCTTTCCAGCAAGACAACTTGTATACAAGCAAAATACTTTTAGTTTTATTTTTTCAAAAGTTGTGTGATGTTTTTCACTTGAGAATGTGATCCACAGGCACAGAATGCATTATTGGATTATTCATGCTGTGTAATGGGACAGATCTGGATAAAAACTGCCAGGTATGTTTTATTCTAAGTAATTTAATTTGCTGTAAAATCAGTTATAATAATAAGTGCACATTTAGTGATTTACACGGGAAAATGGCAAATATGCTTTTTAACTCTAACTGTAGAAAGCCAGGCACTGGCATTTAAAACAGTCTATAAATAATTAAATTAAAGATGTTCATTCATGTTTTGCCATGTTGACAGCATTGGCACCAATCAACTACCCCTGGTTTAAACGGGCAGTTGTAACCCTCCCGATGTCAATACTCCTAAAGTAGTCAATATTGGTCAATTGAACTATTTTCAAGTTTTTTATTAAAGAAAATAAGAAATCAAACCAGTAAACTTTTATTTAATTTCTACTTAACTTACTTACAAACTCGCTTCAAATGAACACGGTGTTGATGCAAATTCCGTGTAAGTTATCCGACACTTTATACACCATTGAAACACACAAAAGTTACAATTTTACTGTGTAACGATACTTTATAACCGCCTTTTCATATTATTTTAACTGAAACTTCTAAATTATAAAACTTGAAACAAAGCAAGCCACTCTTGTTTGAAACATTTAACATATTAACTGTCAGTCTGTTAATATAGACTGTTAGTAAGTCACTCTGAAAATGTATTTTTCTCAACTTCATCATTTATCATGCATTAAGCGTGAAGTTACAGTTCGTAAATGTACAAGTAGATGGATTAAGTAGGCTCATTTCAAACTTTAAATTTTCAGTGGCAGTCGGAACACATGAAGACCTGTTTACTTCTTCTCTGGCACTGGAAGATGGAATGGTTGTGATTTCACCATTTGTTTCAGTCGGGTTTCTGTTGATGATGCAAGTAGTTCAGCTGTAAGAAGAAGAACATTTTCCTTTTTCTGAACGTTTGTTGTTCCCCTGCTGTAGGATCTTACTGAAGCCTCGTTTCTATGTCCAGTCATGACCATGATGTTTCAAAACCCGCATCATCCAGGGCCTGTGTGGCAGTTGCTCGAAGGCAGTGAGCAGTATATCTGAGATATTAACAGTTAAAAAATTGTTGAATTAAAATTTAAATCAATGTATGAACTTTTTCAAATGACTGTTCAGTTCTTGTTTTGTTATTATTTGTAGATCAAATAGATCATAGATTTCCAAATAGTTGATATTTGTATGATTTTTTTATTTAATACATTTCATGTTATAACCACAACAAATTAAGCATGAAAATGTTTCTTAATATTAGTACCGTACAGAAATGATATGTGTTCTGATGTTGATTGTAAGTTTTGTCAATAATTAATTAATAAGAAATAATTTTGTTTTTGATAATATTTTTCAATCACATTTTCTTGATTTTCTTTATTTTATTATGTCTCCTGGTAATTGGGCTGTACTTTAAAATCTGTTAAACCCATATCCAAAAATAATAATTGATTACACATAATTAAAGTTTTTAATAATTAAAACTAATAATTAAGTGTTTTATAATTAAAACTTGTCTTTTGCCTCATTTGTGGCATGAATTTTGTATTTTTCATTTTTCATTAAGAGTGTTTTGAAATATTTTTTTATTAAGTCTGTGCTGAAGAACAGAACTAAATTTTGTTTTAATTCTAAAAATATTTCAGTTTTAACCCTTTCCTGTTAGACACCTTTATTGCTAGGTCATACAGTTGAGATCAAGATCAGCCTGCACATCCGTGCCATCTGATCAGGATCTAAAACTGTTTGCTTTTCGATTCATTAGGTTATTTCTGACCAAACTGTGACCAGCGCAGATCTTGATCAGACGGCAAGGGTGTGCCCGATGATCTGGATCTACACTGGTCTCACATGCGTAAAAATGCGTATATATCAAGGAACTGGTTAATAATTCTAAAATAATTGGTTTATTCACTTTTTTTATCTAAAACTGATTAATATTTATTGTTATAGTTAATGTTGAATTTTTGTATTAGATGATGTTCATATTAAACAAATGGGAGTCCTAGCAAACACTTTATACCAGTTGGAATTTTCACCTTGTGGTTTATGGTTTCAACATCAAAATCTGCTGGCATGAATAACTCGAAACTGCAGATTCTGAAGATCAGTCGAAATATGTCCATATTTGACTGGTTTTTCTCCTAGTTTGACATTTTTGCAGACAATTGTTTACAAATATGACATTAGAGCCATGTAATTTAAAAGGAAAGATTTGTAAGAACAGGTACATGTATCAACATAACATTATGTCTTATATTTCTTATTATAACCAAATCAAATTTGAATATTTATAAGTATAGTTAATGTTTTATTCGGGTATTTGATTGATTTTGTTTAAGACACTTATTCATACATGTATTAAATACAGTTTGAAACAATAAAACAAATAAGATAATTTGTGTTATAACTTATGGTTACCTTAAAATAAGTTGACTCCCCATTTTGTGTTCTGTTTAGCCTTGGCAGAGTACTTGTTTTCTCTCATTTGGTCAAGTTCATCCTCATTTTGAGTCTTAAATCTAGCCTTAGTTAGACCTGTTGGATCTGAAGGGTGTGTAGCATCAGCTAAAGGTTGGGAAGGCATAGAATGTACAGCCTCAGGCGGTTTTGCAGCTTCACCTATACCTAAACCGTCATTTGACCCACCCACGATAGCAGTATCAACAAGAGTACTTGTTGCACTTTCACTTTTGAATTCAACAAAATGGTCGTCAAACTGGAGTCCTAGCAAATGCTGTATATCAGCTGGAATTTCAATGTTCTGATTTTCGTGGTCAACATCAAAATTTGTCGGCTTGCAGGGCACTCGTTTAGCCATTTTTGGGGCCGAATATGGGTACCATTCCCCTCTCAAAATATTTTTTTTTCCATATCTCAGAAAAAAATCCCCACAAAAATAAAAAAAAGTTGAAAGGGACTCATGAAAATGCATGACTTCATAAATTACTTAAAATTCCCCTTTTTTTCTTTTCGTCTTAAAACAACACAAAATTCCCCTTCATGAGGGTATGGGTACCAGTCCCCAAAAGTTGTCTAGTGCCCTGGCTTGAATAACTCGAAACTGCCGAAGATCTGTCGGACATCGGACTCGTTCTCTAAGGTTGACATTTTCGCAGACAATTACCTATTTACAAATACGGCAGTAAAGCCGTGTAATTTAAAAGGAAAGATTTGCAGGAACGGGTTGTAACATAATGAACAACAAAAACACATAAAATCTTCATATTTTTATTTGGTTTTGATCATTATTTAGACAATTTCTAACGAAGGGTTGTTTATTTTCGCCACGATAAAGTTCCGTATCGATGTAAACAAAGATGGCGACGCAAATAGCAACCAGATCAAGAAAGTAGTCCGTTTATGAATATTAATTAGTAGTAGCGTTTCATTGAGAAATAAAATACGGTCACCTGATACAATTCAGCCAATCAAAAACAAAATATGTTCGTAAGTTGTAATTATCAACAGATGAGTGCTTGAAATGAGATAGTTAAATATTTTCTTGTTCAAATCTAGGTTATTAGAGTTATGATGGCGGATATGCAAGAAGGCTTTCAATATGACCGACAAAATTCGCTTTCATATCCAACTTTACTGACGTAAACTGTTTCTTTGTAAAGTACTAAGACTGTTAAATTAGTGGTTTATAGATGCTTTTGCTAGTGTTCACTTCTTGTTTTTACCTGTTTGGCTTTGTCCAAGTTCTTTTGGTCAAATTGTGATATTGATGTGTGCAATATCACTTTACATTTAAGCTTATGTCCGTCTGATACTGCCACTTTTAAAGCTTTCAGACCACTTGGATACTTTGATTTGACTTCATCTTGAAGACCTTGGCCAGCAGCTTTGAGAATAGAATTAGACACTGCGCCGTTTGTCAGGACAAGATCCCTCGATGTCGTATTAACAATAACATCGACCTGTAAATATCATAGTTCATTCAAAACAAATTCGGACAAAAGTTATAATTCCATTAAAAAAAATAAATCTGCAGTGGTTATTGAGGATACCTATATTTGTCTTGTTAACATTTATAAATACATAAAGATATACATATATCGAAGATCCTGGGAATCACGTTTGGGTGATTCTAATACAATAGCCATTTAAATGCTTACGATTTTCGAAAAATTAAACGCAGTTTATGAGGTGACGTGAATTTCATATACACGACTTACATGTGAAAAGGATGTTGGAATGCACGTTGTCAAATATTTATTTTGAGGGCAAATGGGTTTGCAAGCATAAGGAAGGATCAACCCATAGGCCGGTGGCCAGGAACATGTTTTCTCCCCCCCCCCCCCTTAGGGAATTTTGTAGACATAATTTTTCTGAAAGCCTGTTATGTCCTGGATATTTTGCAGTTTGTTTTCACTCTGGCGAGTGGGGCATAAGGGTGTTACGGAGGTTTTAATATGTTACCCCTAAAATTTGTAGAAAAAATATATGGATTTTTAATCTTTAATTCTGCTCTATTCCAGATACGATTTAATAAAACTTGTATTTTTATATAAGGATGAAGTATTATCTGTTGATTGATGTAGTTTTCATTTCAAAATATTTGCAATTAAGTAACAAATTAAGTGTATAACATACATAACCCTAAAAATATGAAATTTAAGTCAGAAACTTACCTGTAGGATTTTTATTTGTAATCAAACTTAGGGAATAATACATGTGTTTGAAAGCTGCATGATCAAACAATATAAAACAGTGTGATTTTCATAAAAACCACACTGGCAATTGTAATATTTTTTCCATAATCTTATATGTTACCATATCGCTAATTCAAACATTATATTCATGTTTTGGGATAAACAAGCATATAATATAGAGTTTAATTAAATTATTGAGCTTTATAAATGTAAGTGTTCTTGAAACTTGCATGACCTATAATTTTCAACATACATAACATATGTTACTTATTAAAATAAGGCTTATTTCCTTGTGTTTTTTTTATTTTTTATAGTGTTAGCTGATATCTATTTGAAGAAATTAACTATGTGTGCTCTGTGCAATGTCCTGATGTTTGTTAGCCCTGTGTAGATTTCTTATTACATTCACAGACGTTTTTTGTGACTAATATTAGTGATTGAATGAAGTATTTTCTCTAAAACTGATATAGTTGTACAAAGAACTGATTACATTTACAAAACTGTATCACGACTATGCAATCATTTTAGATTAAACTGTAAAATAATAAAAGTAAGAAGTTTCTTGTGTATACTATGTTATGTTATGTTATGTTATGTGGTTAAAATGTTAAAGTGTTTAAGCTTGTCCATTTTAAACCTTCAAATCTCCGTAACATATAATTCCGAAGTTACAATATTGACAATATTGACAAAGTACAATGCATTTATTAATTAAATTCTAAAACAAATTATTAGAATTGGTTCCAAAAAAGTAAAAATACAACAGATAAAAATATTGCTTTGAAAAGTGTTACAAACAAAAATTATTAAAACTAATTATATGTTACCTAATTATTTAAATAATGTTTTTTCAGAAAGAAATTACTTAGAATAAAGAAAATAAATTTCAAAAACCGTGTTTTACCCGGAAGTTTGTATCTAGATTACCGTAGAGTCATATATAATGTGAATATGAACTTTCTTTAAACTATATTTAATAAAAACAAGGTTGAAAGCACCAGTTCTGGTCTTTTAGAGCAATAATAACTGACATTGCTGTTAAATAAAACACTTGAAATAAGAAAAATAAATTGTCCTAAATGAAACATTATTTTTTCCATTGTTCAAAGAATGCTTAAGAATTTGTTAAGAATTCCGTAAGATCCTTGTAGAATGTTATTTTTCTAGAGGTAGGGTGACATTTTGGCGCCCAACGTGTATTTCTGATGGTTACGAATCTTTTGATGGCGAATCTGTGTTGATGACGTATGTGTACGAACCTTTTTGAGGACGAACGTTAAATGCAATACGCCACAGTCCATCGCCGTTATGGCGTCACATGGTGATTTCCAGTGAACAGCCAATGGAAAATGGTTTTATATTCTATCTTTACCTTGTAAACATAGGATTTCCTCAGGAATGTACTGGTATTTTGTGAATTGTGCACAAATTATTTATCTCATAAACATTGAATGCATTCATAAATAAATGATATAGGCCTAATTCAACTGACAGCTGTGTACACATTCTACCGTGAACGTGTCCCGGATATCAACGCTGGATTTGTTTGTTTTTTAGACTTATTCAATTGTTTGTTTGTTTGTTTGTTTCGGGTTTAACGCCTGGTTTCAACAGCTAGGTTATATCCCGGCGGTCAGTCCACCTAACCGGTGTTCCTGGGTCTCCAACCAGTACTTACCAATTTCTCCGCAAGCGACTGACTGCTTCCTCACTTGAATCAGAGGTGAGGGACAAATGACTCTCAGACGCAATGTCCGAGTTCAATTGTTACGGAGAAATTTTTTCCCGCCTCGGCTGGGGATCGAACTCACGACCCCTGGATTGACAGTCCAATGCTCTACCAACTGAGCTAGCCGGGCGGGGCTTGGACTTATTCAAAGTGAAAGTAGAACTTGACTGACAGTCACTCTCTTACACTATCGGCTCATTACATTCACCTCTGTTATAGGCTGGGACTACTTTCAACTACGTTTACTTTGGCGCAACAAAATAGTTCACTAACTACATTTAAAATAACGTGGGTTTCTTCGGTTTTAATGAAAGATAGTGAATATTTCTGTCATTTGTTATACCACAAGCTTTCAAATTCATAATTATGACTGTATACAACGAAGCTTATTAGTTTGGTCAAAAATCTTGACATTGAGCCTTTCGCAGAGATGTAAAGTGAGTGTAAGGAACGACAACTCTGCGTAGGAGATTGACTGACAGTTTGTTTACATTTAGAAATTTGAAAATTAATTTTGAAGTGTAGACTTATAATAGTTTTTCTTTCAGTGAAAGTCTATTAGTGAGATCATTTTGATTAGGATTTCATTTTTATTATTTAGGACAATTGTAGGTTGTATATTTTTGAACTTGATTTTGTTTAAATTTGTATACAATTTATTTATTGTTAGAGTTGTATGAAAATTCTATTTGTTTTTCAGATTTGTTGATCTGGTGAGATATTGTGATGTGATATCAGAGTGTGGTCACCACAGCACCTAACAGATGATTGAATAACTTGTCACAAGTATTTGGTGTTGGTGAGCAAAAAAATTATTTAAGAAATTAACATCTTCTTTCATCCAGATGGCCCTGTATTAATATTTATTCAAATTATTGGTATTTATTTTCTGTATTGATCTTCTGCTTTTGCAATTGGGAAGTTTCTTTTATCTATGGGTTGCAGGGTCTTTTGCATTTGACATTCAAAAAAAAAAGAATGTTTGCTCAACATTTGGAATGCCAGTGCTGTTGTTAGTTGCTGTTGCATTGCAGCAGCAGTAGTATAGTTAGTTATAGTGACAGTAAGTTTCAGTGATATAGTCTGCCAGTGGTTTGTGGTATTTTGTTACTCTGATCACTCCAACAAGTCTGTAACAGATATATTAAAAAACAAAGTTGAGTATCTTTTAGTTAACATCAAGTGTGTGTTTATTGCACATTGGTTTGATTCGAAAGTTATGTTGAAATAAATTCATCATAAATTCAAAACAAACAATTGCTTTTCGGTATTTTTGTGCAAGGTTGACCGGTTAGCTGCAGGAATTGGAAGAGTGTTGCACATGAACAGGTATTTTGTTTTGAAAAGTGGAATTATATTTTTGAAATAAAGTATATTGTGTTTTGTGTTGTGTGTTTTGGTTATCTTTGATTGAGATTCCAGGTGGTAAAAATGGCTGAAGGTGGTAAGGTTGATGAAACTGAGTCATTGTCAGGTATTACAGAGCAAGAGTTGGATTATTGTTTGCAGATTGTAAAACAATCTGGAAGGTTTCAGTTGATTCCCATTGCAGAAAGTACCCCTGTTGTTTCAAAAGACCCAAACTTTGATACCCCTACTCCAGTGAAAGAACACAGACAAGGACTTCAGTTTCAAGCTGAAGATTTGCCAAATTATGCATGTAGAGAACCTATCTCTTCAAGGGTAAATTACTTGAAAAGGTATCCAAATGTGGTTGAATCTGACAATAAATCTGATGTTTCTGGGTATGTAAATTTGCCTAGGGTACATGATAAAGCTATGATCCAGCCCAATGATTATATTCCTTATAGGCCCCCTCCCCCTACTAGAGCAGCATTATATCCTGCAGAGCCTATTCCTCTAAATTCTTCGCATGTTGCTCATTTCTCAACTCCTAGGGTACCAAAGCTACCTGAATTTGATGGCAATGAAACTATTGATTGTGCCTTTGATATGTGGAGGTATTATGTAAACTGCTTGATTAGAAATCAGGTCTACCCAGATCATGTGATTCTGGAAGCCATTAGAAAAAGTCTTAAAGGTAAGGCTCGTACAGTGTTGTTACACCTTGGCGAAGGTGCCAGTGTGTTTGATATATTGATCGAACTGGAAGGTATTTATGGCAATGTGGCCACAGGTGAAAAGTTGAAAGAACAGTTTTATTGTGCCCGTCAAGAGCAAAATGAAACTGTTGCTGATTATAGTGTTCGTTTAGAACATTTACTGTGCAAGACAAATTTATATTTGGATAAAGAGACTAAGAACGACATGTTAAGAAACAGGCTCTGGTCAGGGCTGAGGGATAACCAGTTGAGAAATATATCCAGATACAAGTTTGAGATGGTAAGAGATTTTAGTATCCTTAGAAGGGAGCTCAGGCAGATGGAGCTGTAGTTAGAAGTGAGTAGAAGAGAAAGAAAACAGTTAAGAGAAGAAACAGGTAAGATTATAATGCAGAAGGTAGAACCTGTGACACAGTGTATGTCAGCAGTGGAAAGCAAACTTTTACAGCAGCTGCAGGAGGTGACTGATCAGTTGAAACAGTTGAATACAAGGGTAAGTGCCTTAGAAAAGAAGAATGTTCCAAACAGTAAAAGTAACTTTAACAGTGGGAATCCAGGGAAGCAGAAAACAGAAGCATCAGGTAAAGGTAGTCAGCAATCTGACAATCCTTTAAACTCCTCGCGGCCTCCTCAGAAGGGCCAGTAGGAGGTCTGGTAAACAATAAAGGCCCTATTGTTCCTTTAATAGGTCGCGCGAACGAGACTTCCATTTTAATAAATGGACAGATTTGTAAAGGTCTTCTTGACACTGGTTCAATGATAACTACTCTTAGTGAGAATCATTATAAATCTATGTATCCGCGTCCTGAGTTGTTTAATCTTTCTGATTTTGCTTTGGATATTTCGGGTGCGAATGGTTCAGCTGTTCCCTATCTTGGTTACATTCTTGCAGAGTTGAGTATTCCGAACATGGTGATTACCTCTGCCACAGTGCCCATTCTTATTGTGCCAGACACGAAGTATTCACAGTTTGTACCTATGATAATAGGGACCAACGTTCTCAATTTCTTTAAATCCTCGGTGGACGTAAGTCAGACACCAGCTGAGTGGAAAGAAGTTTTCTCTTCACTTGCATCGCCTCAGTTTGTTCCGGTTAGGTTGCTTGGACACAAAGCGGTAGAGTTAAAGCCGTATGAGGCCCGGGTAGTGAATGGAAAGGCTAGATACGTAGGAAAGTATGTCTTCTGGTTTAACAGAAACCCTCGACTTCACAAATTCATTTTCTGTTACGCCAAATGTTGTAAAGATCCAGCCAGGTAGTTCTTTCTCAAGAATACCTGTGCGAATTTACAACCTGACTGCAAGACCAGTTTTGTTGAGGCCTAATTCCTTCCTCTGTAGTTTACAGAATGTTTATGTTGTCAGGCGTCTAGATCCTTTCGAAGGTTCTGAAGTTGATAGAAGTAGGAACTCTGACAAGTCATTGGATGAACTTGGGGTTGTTGTTCCGGCGGATGTGTTGACAAGGGATGAGCAGGCGCAAGCCTGTAGCTTCTTTTCCAAGTGGAAACACTTGTTCTCTGCTGGGTTAACTGATCTTGGCTGTACACATCTAGTGGAGCACAGTATTGAATTGACTGATCCAATCCCTTTCAAAGAGCCATATCGTCGCATTCCTCCTGGTATGTTTGAAGAGGTGAGAGAGCACCTCAAGGAAATGTTGGAAGCGGGTGCTATCCGAGAGTCTCACAGTCCCTTCTCCTCGAACATAGTTTTGGTTCGGAAAAAGGATGGGTCTCTTCGATTTTGCATAGACTTTAGGCGTCTAAATAGTCGTACGGTTCGGGATGCCTATTCACTCCCTCGCATTGAAGAGACTATTGATACACCTCCGTAATGGGTATTGGCAAGTTGCCATGAACGAGTCCGACAAATTTAAAACTGCGTTCACGGTAGGTCCATTAGGATTTTTTGAATGTAATCGGATGGCCTTCGGGCTTACGAACGCCCCGGCTACATTCCAGAGGCTCATAGAAAGAGCTATGGGAGAGCTCAATCTTCGTGACTGTCTAATTTACTTAGACGATATTATCATTTTTTCCAAGAACATAGAAGAGCATTTTCAGAGGCTGGATTCAGTGTTTTCCCGATTGGAACAAGCTGGTTTAAAGCTCAAAGGTTCCAAATGCGAATTCTTCCAGACCAGGGTGAAGTATCTAGGCCATATTGTAAGTCGTGATGGTGTGGAGACCGATCCTGAAAAGATCGAAGTCTTGAAGAAATGGCCTGTTCCTACATCTATCAAGGAATTGCGTAGCTTTTTAGGGTTCGCAGGATACTACAGGCGCTATATTGAAGGGTTTGCCAGTATCTCAAAACCTCTTAATGATCTGTTGGTGGGTCATCCCACAAACCAGAAAGGCAAGTCTCGGAAGGAAGCAGCCACTTGGAGATGGGGAGTTGAGCAGCAGAAGTCCTTTGATACTCTCATTGAGAAACTGTCTCGTCCTCCTGTTTTGGGTTATGCTGACTTTTCAAAACCTTTCCTTCTCAATGTAGACGCCAGTGGGTCAGGTTTGGGCGCAGTCCTATATCAGTTTCAGGAAGGACGCGAACGCGTTATTGCTTTTGCAAGTAGGGGTTTGCGAAATAATGAAAAGAACTATCCTGCACACAAATTAGAGTTTCTGGCTCTCAAGTGGGCAGTTGTGGATAAGTTCCATGATTATCTGTATGGAAATTTGTGCACCGTACGTACAGATAATAACCCTTTAACATACGTCCTGTCCACCGCAAAACTTGACGCCACTTCTCACAGATGGTTGGCAAGCTTAGCGAACTACAATTTGAGCATCCAGTATCGTAGTGGCAAAACCAACACTGATGCAGATGCCCTATCGCGATTGCCATTCTCTGACAGTAGAAAGGTAGTTTTTGCTGATGTGGTGAAAGCGCTTTGTCTCAGTACTTTGGTTTCTCCCGCTGAAGCCCTAGCGATTGAGTGCCTATCAATTTCACAAAAGACCATGGACACAAGCATGTCTGATTCTGACGCTGCTCAGGCAGTGAGTCTTGGTAACATTGACTGGAAGGTGGAACAGTCCCAAGATGACACTATTGCACGTGTTGTGGAATGAGTTAGGAAGGGTCACAGACCTACTAAACGCCTCTGTGCATTGGAACGGCATAGTGTCCGTCATTATTTAAAAGAGTGGAAAAGTCTCTTTTTGAAAGACGGTATTTTGTACCGCAAGGGCTTTGTTTCAGGCCAGCCTGTAATGCAGTTGGTCTTGCCGGCAGTTTACTATGATATTGCATTTGAGGGCTTGCATAGTGATACTGGTCATCAGGGACGTGAGCGAACAGTCAGTCTCCTGAAGTCAAGATTTTACTGGCCAGGTATTGATCAGTTTGTTGAACGTCGTGTTCGACAATGTCCGCGGTGTCTTCGTAGAAAGACCCCTGTCAGGTATGCCGCTAATCTCATTGCGTTGGAATCCACTTATCCTTTGGAACTGGTTTGTGGTGATTTTCTGACGTTGGAAATGTCGGCTGGCGGTTATAAAAACATTTTGGTAATAACCGACCATTTTACGCATTTTGCGCAAGCAGTTCCCACTCGAAATCAGACGGCCCATACTGTTGCTAAGGTACTTTTCGAACAGTTCATTTGCCATTATGGATTTCCTGCACGACTTCACAGTGATCAGGGTCGAAACTTTGATGGTGCTGTTCTTAAAGAGCTGTGCAAAATTGCAAATGTGGAAAAAAGTCGTACCACGCCATATCATCCTCAAGGAAATGGAATGCCGGAGAGGTTCAATCAGACTCTCTTGAACATGTTGGGTACGCTGGAGGATGAACAGAAGCAGAATTGGCGTTCTTTTGTCCCAACCATGGTTCATGCATACAATTCCACGAGGCATGAAACCACTGGTTACACTCCCCATTTTCTGATGTTTGGTAGACATCCACGTCTGGCAATAGATGCATTTCTCGGCATCGAACCAGATAAAACACCCCGTAGGTTTAATGGCAATTATGTTGCAGATCTTAAAATGCGAATAAATTTTGCGTATAAAATGGCAACACGGGAAGCTAGACGTCAGGCTCGCCGTCACAAGCGTCGCTATTATTTGCGGGTTAGGGAGGCAAAGTTGTTGCCAGGCGATCAGGTGCTGGTCCGTAATGTAGGTCTGAAAGGCAAGTGTAAATTAGCTGACAAATGGGGCAAAGATGTTTATATTGTGGTGTCTCAGCCCAATGAATCTATTCCTGTTTTTCAGGTCCAGAGGCAGCACGGACGAGGGAAAATGAAGACCCTGCATAGAAATCAGCTTCTGCCGATCACTAGTTTACCTGTCAGGAAAACAGAAGCCGACCCAGGAGTAGTTGATCAGCCGTCTGATGAAATTGCAACAATCCCATCGTCGCCTGTGCGTATCCCTTCGCCACAGTCTGATTCTGTTGTAAGCAGCCCTGGAGGAAACAGACCGCGCCCGGATAAGATACTGGACTCCAGACCTGACGGCGATTCTCCCGTACCGCGGTATGTAATTCCACAACGACGTGGCTTGAACCCGAATGCAACTGTGTTTGTTCCCAAAAGAACTCAACGTAATCGGACTAAACCAGCTTGGTTAAATTCCAAAGACTGGCTAACACAATGTGTGAACAAGTTGACAAATTACCAAGTGTGAATTTTAAAACACAAACTTTTCCATGAAAATTAAAGTTGTGTTGACATAAACCGGATGTGACATTCCTTAGGAATCCAGAAATGTGAAACCTAGTGTTTATCTTATTTTGTTTGCTTTTTATTCATTGCATGTTTGTTTCATGTATTTGCAATTAAATAAAAGTTCATCAGAACATCTATTAAAGCTGTCTAAAGTTGTCGTTACAGCTTAAATTTCTTGTGTTCTAAATGACTTTAGAATACTTTTGACTATAAAGTGTAATTCACTTTATGGGCAAGAAAACTTTATAATTTGTTATTTTCATAAACTAAGGATTATGAAAATTACAGATATTATGAATCAGGCCTGATGATTGTACAAAATGCTTTTAGCAACAATACGTTGTCGGATTGTTGTATGAGCTAAGATTCCAATACCTTGTTGGAGTGATATTGGGTGACAGGTGCCCGGCACTGTGTAGATTTTTGTGGGTAATACTTAGGCATTCTTAGTTAGACGTAGAAGTAGATTGTACTGGCATTTACGAATGTCGGGACGACATTCCACAAAAGGGGGGAGAATGTCGCAGGGTTATTTACCCCTATACACTTATCTTTTTGTTATTATTTGTTTTTGTTGTGTTCGTCTATATTTGTATCGCCCAATCATCTCATTTTCATCTTACAGCATGTGAACTAGTCCATTAACCTGTCTGTACTAATAGTGGTCGCGGGCCTTTGATTCAATTTACCCGTTTAACTCCTTGAGCATGCGCACTTATGAATATATTTGAATGAGCGAGAGATGCCAAATCGTTGTTTCCTTTATTTTATATTTCCAAGTGCTGTTGACCATCTATTTACAGGTATAATTGACATGTTATCTCATTTTTCATGCATTTGTCATTTCCCATTCATGAATTTGTCGTATGTTTTGTATTCTTCGTACTTGCACTTATGAATAGATTTGAATGAGCGAGAGCTGCCAAATCGTTGTTTCCTTTATTTTATATTTCCAAGTGCTGTTGGCCATCTATTTACAGGTCTCAGAGAGAACCCACGCGTCCCCCTAGAGGTAGGGTGACATAAAAACAAACAAGTGTTAAAGAGAAACATCCTTATCTGAAAGACAATCTGTGTAATGCAGGTGATGATAAGCTAATAGACAAGTTAACGTTGACATATGTATAATAATTTGTTTAGGTAAAAATTCTTTTACTCGAGTCAAAACAAATTGCTATATATTGCTCATGCTGTTTCAATGTTTTACAAATTCTACACCGAACCTTAGTACCGGTATTTTAGATAAAAAAACTACTTTTAAAAACATTTCGAACATCAGATAATTTAATCAGCTTATTTGTGTAATTTAAATCAAGTAGCTTTGAAATTTGTTATAGATCAACTTTAACATAATATAATATTATATAAAAATATTTATCAAAATGTTAATTAACTAATCATTTGCAGTTTCTTGCTTTTCTTTTCTTATTAATTTTGCTGATTATTAAAGTAAAAATTGGTAACATATTATAGGATGACTAAAAACATAAATAGAACAATAACATGATAAAAAAATGTTAATTTTGTTTATTCTTTCTTTTCTACATTTTGTAAGAACCAATCGAGAGTATCTGGACTTAGCTTTAGACTATATGCAACAGCCCATGATTAATGCAAACGTAAGCTGTATTACAATGTTGTCACTGAGCCATATTGATAGGTTTATTGTTAATTTGAAAAGATTTAAAATAGGACGAACTTGAACCATCTACATCATACAAATTTATTTCAAGACATATTGAGCAGTACACAGATCATAAACCTCTAAAGTCTAACTAAATTTAAATTAAAAATTCATTACTGTTTAATATCACCAGCATCAATACCTTAATTTCCTTTTGTAACATAATTTTTAATATATATTACCTATTTTAATACAAGATACATAAAGTGCAGGAAGGTTGGTAACTAAAATACGTTATTTTGGGTAACATATTTAAAAATGGTGATTTTTGATATGGTATTTATTTTTATTATGATATAAAGCTAACTAATCTTTAAAACTCATGAAGAGGTGTATTTAAAACAAAAACAATTACACCAAAACTTCAAATTTATTAACCATAGGCATAAGTATATGATATAGCATAATACTAAAGTCACATATAACTAAAGTTAAAGATAATATTAACAAAGTGTTTAACACAGTTTACCTTTAAATCACACAATATGTCTTTCAGAGTTTATTTATTTATAATTTAGTGTACATGTATTTATAAATATTTTATTTGCTATCTTTGAGATGTTTTTTCCATTGTTTGTTTACAGATATTTTGGTTGGTTGGAATTTACAAATATATGTATTTATTTACATACATTAAACAAGAAGTGTGTCTCAATGTGACTTTATTACGTTAAAATACTGCATTCTTATTTATATTAATGAATTAAGCAAATAAAACAGAAATTACTTGCTAATGTAAGTAAGAAATGTTTCATACAACTTTTTAAACTAGGTTTTGATGTTAAGTAACATACACATGTATCTTAATGACTATTTATAGACCTATACCTTAGGTTGCAGATGTTTTATTGCATTTACAATTTAAAAAAAAAACACCACCTTCCTGGGAAAAAATAGGTTTATTTCAGAACTTTTATAATTGCCAATTATTTCTTCAACGCATACAATGTTCTCAAAGGTCACATATTCAAACAGGCGTTACGATAAAACGCCCCACTCGCCAGAAAGCAAACACATTGCAAAATGCGCATTATGGGATAGGCTTTCAGAAAAACATACCCTTCAAAATTCCCCCAGGGGGAGAGGGTCTATTGGAAGCTCAAGTTCTAATACATTTATGGCATGTTTTCCCATTTTCTTTTCTTTCGGTAACATATTTCAATATAGCGTATCGGCCTTATGTCCCAATGTATATCACTGTATTACATTTGTCCTGAATTCTCATTTAACTTACTATATTTTACTTATAAGCACAAATTACTTGCTACTGCACGTAAGAAATGTTTCATACATCTTATTTTACTAGGTTTTTATGTTAAGTAACATAACTTAATCACTAATTTAGAGCAATACCGTAGGTTACAGATGTTTTATTGCATATGAATGTAGTTTAGAGCTTCCTGGTGCAGAATAAATATGTTTATTTTAGAACTTTTACAATTGTCAAATATTTCATTCTTACACAAACTTTTTTTCAAAGGTAACATATTCAAACAGGCGTTATGGAAAAACGCCCCACTCGCCAGAGTGCAAACAACTTGCAAAATGCGCAGAATGGTATAGGCTTTCAGAAAAACATACCCTTCAAAATTCCCTTAGGTGGGGAGGGGGGTCTATTGGCAGCTCAGGGTCTACCATAATGTAGTTTCCAAAACTGTAGGCCCGCGAAGATTTCATTGTTAAATGTTTGCGATTTTTATTATTTGACAATTAAACATGTTTTATAATACCTTTTTGCTTTCTTTATCGTTAGCTTTTTTTCTCTGGGGAGGAAGAAAATTTTAAAAGTGGCATATTTAACTTCATTCGTTCGTTCATTCATTCATTCATTAGATGCATGATTAATTTACAAATTGTTAACTTTGGAAAAATACTTTTATTTTTTCGTCATACTCTGTGTTAATAAACATAACTTAATTCTTTACTAAAATACTGTGTAAACTTACTGTTTGCTGAGCAAGTTCGCCTTTCATTAATCTCATCTGAATCTGGAACTTTTGATGAAGAAGAGCTGCCGGCTTAGGATTCAATTTGCCTGTAAAAACTAACATGCCTTAAGTATTTGCATAGATAAACAACCGTTTTTACTATCAGTGACGAATACCACTGATGTAGTGTTTAAAATGTAGTTTGAAGGTAAAATGAAAAGGGAATAAACACTGAATGAACCAATCACGCGTGGCAAGTTATTTAAAAATAAAGAAGACACTTGGAGAAAGGAAGAACAAAGAAAAGAAAAACACTTACTTAAAGCAGTACGTTTCGTACCGACATGATGAGCTTTTGTTGCGTACCCTGCTGATGACCACTGCTCCTCTTCCATGAAAACTTGCACTTGATCAGATCCAAATATTTTACAAAGTGCACTTGAGAAGCCTCGCACCCTAGTTATATCTGTGTCACACAGGTATATCCATTCTATGGCACTATCCTGTCTTTCCAGAAAGAATCGTTTAACAGCATTTACAATGCCTGTGGTAGCAACATCAACTGGGAATCTAATTGAATCAAAACTTAGATCAGTGAAAATGAAACAAACAACTAAAACAACAATTAATTATTACTAATTTTATGAGCGACACACATTGCAAATGGCGAAACTAGCTAAAATTTAAAAAATGAACTTTGGGGAAAATACCTAATGCCACCTAGATTTTAGTAAAGAAATGTATTTAGCTATGGATGTAGTAAATGTTTGAAAGCTCAATTTAGTCTAATTCATTTTCTAATTACCAAGCACATACTGAAACAAAAGAAAAACCGTTTGCATGAGAACTCTGAAATTCATGAACAATACACCAAAGCAACTCATACCTGAAATAAGTATATGCTGGTCTAGAATGTTTAGTGCCAATTAGTCAAAATAATGTTAGGGTTTTCAAGAAATTCAAGGAAATCTTACTTCCTGGTTCAAAGTGAAAGTAGAAACTGAAAGGAAGTAAGTATTCCTTGAATTTCTTGAAAACCCGAACATTATTTTGACGAATTGGCACTCAACATTGTAGACCAGCATATACTTATTGCAGGTATAAGTTGCTTTGGTATATTGTTCATGAATTTCAGAGTTCTCATGCAAATGATTGTTCTTTTGTTTTAGTATGTGCTTGATAATTAGAACATGAATTATATTACACTGAGCTTGCAAACATTTACTACATCCATAGCTAAATCCATTTCATTACTAAAATCTAGGTGGCAATAAGTATTTCCCCCAAAATTCATTTTTTTTAATTTTAGCCTGTTTTCGCCATATGCAATGTTTGCGATACCTTAATAATACGCATTATAACTTACATTGTAAATTGTACCAATTTTAGCATTTTTGTTCGCAAATGTTAAAACATTTCATTGTTGTTTTCGTCAGTTAAATATTTTTACTAATGTAGAGTTATTTAAACAACTTGCTAAAAATAATAGTAATAATTGTAAAAAAGTTTGATGACACACACTCTAATGAAAATGCTTACATTCAAATGTTCTGAACTTTTTGTTTGTTCACGACTAAAAGCAGAAATATATGTATACTTGAAAGGGCTCGTGCCCGAAAAGTTAAGAAAAAATAGTATTTTACACAGAATTATAACTACTTACTTCCATTCGATGAGAATTTACGCATTTTTGAAAAAAGTAAATTTTCTATAATTTCAATTGCATAAAAAACGAATACATGTACGTCCTGTTAATACGCAGTGTAAATGCATAAAAAACGAATACATGTACGTCCTGTTAATACGCAGTGTAAAAACTGTTTATAAAATAGATGAAAAGGGAACTTTGAAAGCCATGCAGCACGACCAATATGAAAAAATATTGCAGGCTTGGTTTGACTGCAACCGTTCATGGACGATAATGGAAGTACAATAAATATCGATTTAAATGCTTACTTATTTACTCCACATCCAATTGCTGGAAAAGCGACTGACTTGATTTTACTCTGTGTGTCTGCCTGCAGTAAGCAGTTCATTACGATATCTTCTAAATATCTGAGTTCTCCCTCATTCCCACCTTTCCATTCTTTACTTTTTATATGTGCAATATTTGAACACTTTAAATTTCCGCCGTTGCTTAAAAACACTTCGTAATCGGCAAGCCTACCATGTTGTGAACACTCGTGCTCTATGGAATCGCCACCTGTTTCAAAAAGCAATAGATACCTGTATACACTGAAGTCAAACATATAAAAACGTTTCGTGTTATAAGGGAAAAGGACAAAAACAGCGTCTGAATTTTCTTAATGAAATCAAACTTCAAAACTTGTAAAAATAGAATATTTCTTTTAAAAAAATCTTTTGAATTAAATTCTTTTCTTTTTTTTTCTTTTCATCAAACGGTGGTTAATATGTAAGATCAATACTTACAATTTGTTAATTATTAAAATATATGAAAGCTCCCGTTTGAATTACATAACATATTGCATTGATAAAAAATTAAAATTAACCACGAATCCATGCACATCAAGGATGCAACTATAAAAATGAACTTAGAAACTGGTATTAAAAGAAAATATGTACGTGACTTGCTTAATACAGTCAGTGGCAAAATTGTTTTGCCATTGACCATTCCAAGGCAGCAACTCCCCATGCCCTCCTTTTTGTTGATCGTTTTGTTGTCCTTTTTTATATTCATTATTTAATAAACCGAAGCACATTAGTTTATTAAAAGTTTTCTTGAACTCGTTTAATACTGTTTTATGTTACACGACACCTCGTTTCAGATTATATTGTTGCATCGATAATGACCGACTGTAAAAGTAATTCATGTGTAATTGAACGCTACGTAAATGATATGCATTACCTTTTGAAACAATTGCTCTGCCTAAACCTCCAAGTAGTTGCAGGCTTTCATCATCAGGGTTAATTATCAATTCAACGTCCAGCTCAGTAATATCACAAACCAATGCATCGATGTGCCTGTTTTGGCATTCGTATCTTGCTATTAAGCTTGAGCTACGCGATGAATTTTCCTGGCCTTCTCTTACAAGCCTGCAGGGATATGCCATTTCTATTGCATCTAAGTGTTTCTGTCCTTTCTCTTGTTTCATAAAATCGTCGATTCCTGGCTTTGTAATTACATGTTGTTCGCACTGGACCTTGTTGATAATATCGTTTACACGTGTAATAGCACTCGCCATGTTTGCATGTAAACATCTAATCCTTATACATTCGCTGTTTTTATCGAAAGTTATCTTGATTGTTTTATCGTCGTTACCTTCTAAATCTTTCATGTGATGTTTCTGCAATAACATAAATGCATTAAATTCACAATCCACAGTCCTAGTTGTAATACTGTTGCACTGTATGCAGTTATTGGTCTGCTTGATAATATTACCGACGATGTCATTCGTTGCACCAACTGTTACTTTAGTAAAGTCTGGGCTAACGGTGATTATTATTTTACCAGGGGCGGTATGAACAATTTCGTCTAATTTACCTTTCAATTGTTGTTTCTTGTCATCTGGTACTTCTATATCGTGAATGTCGATCACTTTTTCTGTCACAGATTCCTTTAGAATTCTAATACATTGTTGCAACAATGTACGATCAGAACAGCAGACATCGACATGATCGTCTTCAGTTACCCACACAGACATTATTTCAGAGCTCTGGCAGTTTCCTTCAACGTACTGTTTAGTAGCGGTTGATTTATACAGTTCAATCGATGTTCTTGATAAGTGATCAATCCTTGAACATGCAAACTGTTTAGACTTTTCCAGAATGCCCACTTTGGCATCTCGAACATTACAACGGCTACCTTCAAGAATTAGTCGCTTTTCTTCAATGCGAACAATCATATCTGGGTATGTGGATCTGAGGAGAGCATCGAATGCTATTTTCTGTAGCAACTGTAATTCCAGTTTGGTTAGGTTTACTAACACTTCCTTAACCTTTGCAAGCTCGATCTCAATTGCATCAAGGCTAGATTGAATTTGTTGGCGAAGTAAATCGACGGAAGCTGTTTTTCCAACAATTTTTAAAATGTATTGATCTTTCTGTGTGAAGATACAAACCTCATCTGGATTTTTTATGTTTATGCTCTTTAGGGCTTCAATCGCCTTTTCCCAAATTCCTTGTAAAACAGGTATTTCGCAAACACGAAAAGGTTTCAAACATTGTTCAAATGTCTCTCTTGCGCGCGTTTCCCATTCCTTTACTAACTGAAAAGCACCTTTATCGTGCTTTGTTAAAGTGCATTCCAATTTAACGGCACTCTTTCTATCGGATGGCCATATGACTTTCGTATGACGCTTTAATAACTCTTCTTCTATAACATTGCGGTAGTCTTTCGTTTGAAGAAATTCGACTTTGCTTCTTTCAGTTTCTACTTCAATTGATTCTGGTATTTTCAATTTTCTTACTTGTGACCCATTCTCAGGTGCTCTTATGCAACTTTCATAGCGTTTAACCAACACCTCTTGGTTCTCAATTTGATGTTTCCGGTTAAGAACGACATTTACATCTGAATTATTAAATAAATAAAAACAAAACCGTTGAACCAAACTGGAGAACATATCTTATGCAAATCATTTGATAAATTGTTATTTTTATCTTTTAGAGAGTGAAATATTTTTCAACGTGTAATATGAAACTATTCAATATTAAGAATTCATATAACTTAAATCGCATGCACTTAGATGAAATACAATCGAACTTAATCTTTGTACGAAAACGTTCTTGACTTCTGAGAAATATAGTTCCGTTTAAAATTGAAAACTGTATAGCTTTAAAACGTTCACAGTATGTTACATGACTGTGTTAATAAATTTATCATTAAATGACTCTCAAATACCTTTGTAATTTTTGAAGTAAACCAAACAGGTCCCTTCCAGTGAATCCATAACAACTTTTTCAACATGACAGCCTTCGCCTCCTTGTTTGCTCTCAAAGTAAAGTTCAACAGTTCCTTGTGTAGTATTTGTCTTTAGGTTTCCGACCCAAATTATATTTGAAAAAGGTACTCTTGATATATCCAGATGCACGCCCAAAAACTCATTTTCAGCACATGCCTTTTTGAGAGCTCTGAAATCTGCAAAAATTGCATCAAGATGTTTTATATTTAATTTTAACAAATGAATTAGGTGTACTTCCATGAACTAAATCTATTTGAAAAGACATAAGTATAAAAAAAGCAATAAAATAATGTCAAAGTTGAAATATTAAGCAAAACGTAAACAAAAAAACACTAAAAAAGCAGAAATAGAGGTTAAGCATTTTTAAATTACATTGTCGTGTGACAACACATAAATATTAATATTACTGGATCATGGAGAGTTACCAATCATATTTACCAAGTAGAATTGTTAAAACTTGTAAAATCAATACTGAGAAGAGAATATTTCTGGAAGGTTTCGCAGGAGACCCATATAGTAACAAAAAGACGATCGATCGGGAATTTTTGTTTCTCCCTTCGTGTTCTTGCTGATTAAACATTAGGGCCTATGGTCTCACAGATGTCCAATAGTAAATACCCTTTTAAATTGCCAGTACCATTAGATATTTATGTCTTGTATGGTTTTCTGCTTTCGGAATAGTTTTTAGATTTGAGTAAATTAAACACTCAAGAGAAACTGTACTTGTTTGTAATATGCAAAGCGGAAGGGAAACATGTGAGGTTTATGAACCACAGAACCTAACCTGCTTTAATCACCAAGCAGTAAAGTGCTTTTCTTCTCAAAGTTATAAGGCGGTAACGACACATACCTAGCTCACTTTCCATTGTAACGAGGACAACATCATCCTGATCGATATGATATATAACAGACCTAGGTTTTGTGTTCGATTTGGCTTCTAAGAAAACGAACAAGCTTTCTTTCGAGTAGCCTTCTGGTAAACACTTGACAAGAACTTTTGTATTGTCGAATGGAACTTGAACATAGAGATAGACCGGAAGTTTATAACCATCAATCGTGTGTTCTCTTTTAGACACTCTCTCTGCGGCTGAAATGATTTTATGAGATCGCAAAATTACTAGAAATTATGTGTCAATTTTTTTTATAAACAAATGCAATAACAACAAGTATATCAAGATTAAAGTTATAAGTAAAATAAGAAAATCAAAGTACTGAAAGTACAGAAAACCAGCGAAGCGATTTTGCTTATTGAGAATAACCAGTGCCATGATTCTCTTACATGTATCCATTTACGAAAAAGCAAAAAAAAACTTGGTTCACTCGCAAAGAACTTACTCTAGTCTAAATGATAGTGGAAATAAGGGTTTCCATGTATTATCTTGATGAAGGCTTCTGTTAACCCTTTACTCCATAGATATACCTTCATAGCTTGTGCGAACAGTTTAGATCCATATCAGCTGGCACATCTGTGCGATCTGATTAGGATTTAAACTGTTCGCTTTTATGATCATTTTTTCTGACCAGTAATCACAAATTTTAGATCAAGATCAGATGGCACTATTATGCCAGCTGATCGGGACCTGAACTGGTAACCTATGTGATGATCTCTGTGAAGCACACAACTGATAGAGTGTAAAGTGTTATTTACTTTCATGATACTCATTCGTTATATTGTCCGCAGTTTTCACACTCCTTTTTTTTGTCGTCCGCACTTTTCAACGATATTCTATATCGTCCGCTAATTGGACCGCATTTTAGAGCGACCCATATTCCATACCTCCGTGTCCGTTCCACGTCGGACGGACACGGAGGTATGGAATATACCCAACGATTTCTTGGTGAGTGAAAAATCGCGGACACGGACAATGTTTGACCATTGTTGCACCGCACCGACCAAGTCCTAGAAATATGAACCGCACCGATTTTACATTTAATCAAACTGTCGTACAGATGAATTTGACCATTGATGCACCGCACAGGTTTTGTCCTATCAACATGACGTAGTTAATACCAACTTTAACACGTAACAGGAAACTTGGGGACTACTTTACTTACTCTGATTTCTCTGAAATGCGTAAATCGCCTTTTGCCAGTTGGTTTGATACCGATTTCAGAATTGTGATTAGTAAAACCAGCTTCGCTGGTTAAAAATGCAAGTTTACCTTCGCGTGACTCAAATTTCACATATTTCACACTGTGGTCTTCAAAGTCGTTTTCAATGTATTCTATTGTTCCTCCTCCAGAGCGGTTTTCGTTTTCAAAATAAAGCTCTAAAGTATGTATTGAAATCGATTCCGGAATCTTTACAACCTTAACACATGAAGTTTCGGATTTGCTCAGGTTTCCTCGTAATGGCTGGTCTGGTTTAGCCTTGTTGCCTGGACTAGGAAACTCTCCTTTATAAAGACTAACCGCGATGCCTTCCTTGCTATGATCTCTTTTACACACACGCTCGGCTTCTGATAGAATTAAAATATAAAATTAAAATATTAAATATATATGAAATTTGTAACATACAAGACATTTCATGCAAATTGATTTCGTGAAACTGGAAAAGAAATGCAAGCTGCAGTATTGATATTATTAATTAATTTAAAACAAAGACAATTAATATGTAATATAATCACGGGTGATAATTATTTTTAATACTGCTGCAATTTCTAATCAAGATGTTCTGTATGAAGTCCGATATCAATCATTTTAAAAGTTTGAAACTTTAAATTAGAACATATAATTGATATTCATAAATAATTAAAAGAGGAACAACTTAAAGCTCGTGTTACTATGTAGGAAGCACGAGTCATGGTTTTTAGTATTACTCTGTTTCTGCGTCTGATTTTTGCAATATTGTTATCGGCAAAATCGTCATTAAGGTACAAAATAGCGCTAAACAAACCTTGGCTGCTTCTAAATTTGAAATAAACTGTGTTAGTCTCCGTGTTTGCTAAGCTTTCCACAACGTTTCCACCTCCTGAGCGCTTTTCGTTTTTGAAATACATCTGCAAATATTCAAACTGGTCTTCTGTCAAATCCTTGCATTTCACTTCAACCGCGCATGTATCACATGGTTTGGCAATGATTGTTTTTCCTTTTATGATAAACTGCTTCATTTTGACGATCTTATCTGCATCTAAGATAAACAAACTTGAAGTGAGAAAGGTAGAAATTATAGGAGAGTTAAAAAGTGCTGTATGAGGTTGAATGTGATCTAAGACAGTAACATATACATACAATGGTTTCAAATTAAAATAATTTATAAATAACTTCTGGCCCTTTAACCATGTCTGAATGTCATAATTTAGCATTAAAGAGAACGACCCATACTGAGAAAACATAGATGTAAGATGTAAGGTTTTGGTTTAATGCAAAGCTATGGATTAATAATTGAAACAAACTGAACAAACGGCTTGTGTTCAATATAGCCAAACGCAGACAGGTAGTTTTTAGATATATTATCAGATCGAATAACTCAATTATATTCAGATTAGTTCTGCCAAATGATTGTTATGAATAATTTATCTCGGGACGATATGCCGCTGTTATTGAGCATAAGTCTAAACTTTCGAAAACATCGCAGATTTTTTAATTTTTTACCGCCATATGCACATCGTTGGTTAAAATAGTTTAAAATAGAAACTGTTTATTAATGTCAAATACGGAGTTTCATTCATCTCGGGTCAATGTAGCGTGGGTAGAAAAATGCATTTACTTTAATGCCATGACCAGGTTCTGTCAAACCGATTTTTATATTAAATTATTTGGTTCTGGATTTTAAAGTTTTCTTTTCATCTTTTTCTTCATCTTGGACGAAATGTGATAAGTGTACAGGTAATTTCTTATTCTAAAAACTTTAAAGACTTCATTTTCATAAACTTTTGTCAAATTTTCAAAACTTTTATATATTATGTACGAATAAAAGCGAATAAGGATGTCCAGTTTAGTAGAAATTAATGGTAAATGACCTCCTGCTTTGTTTAATTCCAGCTCTGCACTAGATGTGTCTGAACGCAGTGTAACGTTGGCCACCTCTACACCTACTTCATTTTCAAGAAATACTGTCAAGAGCTTGTCGGTGATATTTGATGGGAGTCCTTCCAGTTCTACTTTGTGGCTGATAGGTAAAATCGGTGCACCTCTGGGCGATGAATCTTTACGTTCTTTGTGTCTTTTTGCTGGTGATTTAAGCTCACTTTCTTCGAGGAGATGAACATTAATGGGTTGATTTTGAACGACGTGTTTTCCTGTAGAGGCTACACGACTGGCAACTATATTAGAATAACATTTAAAAAGCAACAATAACTTAAAAATAAATAAAAATTTAAAGCGCACAACAGCCCCCACACACCCAACCCAAAAAACTAAAAACGAGGTAAAACGAACAATTTCATATTTATTTGAGGTAAAGGTATATGTAATTAAATATGTATTCACAGTTACATTCAATGACTTTTGCATCAAAATATCACTATTACTACTGACATAGTACTATTGGTCTCATTTTTGTTGAAGGATGGAAAGCATAACATACAACTCTAGCGAAGAAAATAAGTTAAAAAATAAATATTAATGATCCTAACTAGTAGTGTCACCGTCAAAAAATAACATTTTCTTTAACAATGCCTTCATCCCAGTATCCTTCGTTACACAGCTACAATTAATAATTGTTGTTTTTGTTAAAATCAAATATAATACACAATTATTAACTCTTTTATGTTACAAACTTGCGCTTAATGTTCATTTCACTGTTCCATATTCGTTCCGTTCAAAGAAGTTTAGCTTTTATTTATTTAATAACAAGAGTTTTCAGTTTGAGCTCCTGATTTCTAAAACATAACTAACAGCGTAATGAAAATGATACTTTTACCATATAATTTCATATGAATCGAATGTAGGTTAAATAAACACATGTAAAAAAGTGAAATACACTGAAACCCCTTTAAACCGGACTAGGTTGGGACCGGACCAAATTTCCGGTTTAAAGGGGTTTCCCGACAAAAGGGGTTTTGACAACTGGACAAGATTCCAACCTTTCATTCCAAATGTGGACAATTGAATCTATATTTTATACAGAATTGCATTAATCAGTTCTAATATATAATGATCTCTTCAGCTTTTTAATAACAAAAGTTAAATGCATTATTTCATTACAAGAAAATAATCATCACACTTTCTCCCTAAGATATTTAAAAACTAAAAAAAAGTTCATGAATTTTTTACACAACTGATTCATATTAATTGAGTGTTGAAGGAGAACTTCTTGAAACAAATACACTAGCCCAATGCAAAATACCACACATGTCCTAATTTTAACAAAATATTGTGAAAACACATTCAATAAACCTCTGCAGTTTGTTGTCCTAGCAATTATGACATGCCCAAGCCATACACAAACTCATACAGGTTTGAATAAATCAACTTTCTATGATAATATTGATCAAATTTATTTACTGTGTACATGTATTTTTTAATGAAATTAAAATTTTTCATTCTTTTATGGACTCTATTTGTCAATGCTAACATGAAACATGTTATAAAGAATTTAATCTTGTCCGGTTTAAAGGGGGTGTTTTTCATGGAAAAATCCAGTTCGGGCCATAATTCTTGTCCGGTTTCCTGAATAAAGGGGTTTCCTGATTAAAGGGGTGATTTATATAGTAAAACGTTTGGGACCGGACGATTTTTCCGGTTTAAAGGGGTTTCCGGATTAAAGGGGTTCCGGTTTAAAGGGGTTTCAGTGTATGCATATCAGGAATCGCCACACTAACAAAACACAGCCTCTCCTTATACTGTTATGAAAGAGATGTTATGTTATCTTTTTCTACCGAACATCAAAGCTTTTAACAACACCTCGAGGTACCTTGATGATTTATTGAATATAGATAATAACCATTTTCATTTACTGGTTAATAAGATTTATCCTAAAGAACTACAGCTTAATAAAGCGAACACTTCAGAAAAGCAAGCAAACTTCCTTGATTTAAATCTATCAATCGAAAATGGTTACGTTACTACTAAAATTTATGATAAAATGATAAAAGACTGAGATGATTTTAATTTTAATATAGTAAATTTTCCGTTTCTAGACGGCGTGTTCCTCGTGCAACTTCTTACGGGGTTTATATCTCACAGCTTGTTAGCTTTTCAAGAGCTTGCAACGATGTGAATGATTTCAATGAACGTAATCTTTGCATTTCAGAAAAATTTTTAAAACAAGGTTATCGGTATCACAAATTAAGGAAAACCTTTTGCAAGTTTTATCGCCGATATCCAGATCTAATTCATAAATACAACTGCAGTTTAAAATCAAATTGCAACAAGGAATTTCACAGCCAGTTTTTTTATGGAGATTAAATTTATAAACTTAAGAAGATAAAAGGCGATGTTAATTTCTCCCGGTTATTCCTAAAAACCATCTGTAAATTTAAAAAGAAAGGTTACCAACATGATATTTTACAGCGCTCTGCAGGCCTGGTGATTAACCCATCTACAGTTGATCATCATGCTTACCTCTTTGGTTGCACGACGGTGGCAGGGGTGTAAGAGTCTATGAAGGTTTATGGGGAAATCTTTTCTTAAAAGAACCTAGAAGCTCGATTTGTTTCTTTTATCCCTGTCATTGTGTTCTTGCCGATTTTACTCCAGGTGCTCTGGTCTCGGAAAGATCATTGAGTACCTGCCCTTTGGCTTTGCAATGCTATTAAATTCTTATGTTTAAATGTTTGTATGCTTTTGCATGCAACATTGTTGAGCTGATGGGTGGGTTGGAGTTATTTCACCAAGACAATTGGTACTTGTTTTGTGGTACGAGAACCTGTTGGGGCAAGTGTGAGGTAGGTGCACCCTAGAACCTGGTTTAAACCCTCAGTGGCAATTGGTTTTGCCACTGACCGTTCCGAAGCGGTATCCCCAAAGGTTCTCTTCTTCGTTAATTGTTTGTGGCGTCCTATTTGAATTGACATGCTTATATAAAACATGCGCTCTCTCTTCCTCTCTTCCTTTTTCGCTGCGTGGGGAGGCTGTGTTTTTTTAGTGTGGCGATTCCTGATATGCATATATTGCTTTTTTTCAATATAAAAGAAGAAAGAGGAAGAGAGAGCATGTTTGTTATAAGTATGTCAATTCAAATAAGATGCCACAAACAATTGGTCAACGAATAAGACAACCCTTGAGGTTACCGCCTTGGAACGGTCAATGGCAAAACATATTGCCACTGGGGGGTTTAAACCAGGTTCTAGGGTGCACCAACCTCACACTTGCCCCAACAGGTTCTCCTTTCACAAACCAAGTACAAATTTTCTTGGTGAAATAACTCCAACTCACCAAACAATTTAAAGCACACAAATATATAAATCATAAGAATCTAAGAGCATTGCAAAGCCAAACGGCCGAGTACTCAATGATCTTACCGAGACCAGAGCATCTGAAGTCAAATTAGCAAGAACAGATGGCAGGGATAATATAAACACCGTCGTGCAACCAAAGAGGTTAGCATAATGATCAACTTTAGATGGGTTAATTACAAGGCCTGCAGAGCGCTGCAGAATATCATGTTGCTAACCGTTCTTTTTAAAGTTACAGATGGTTTTTGCGAATAATCGGGAGGAATTAACATTGCGTTTTATCTTCTTAAGTTTATAAATTAAATCTCCATAAAAACTTGCTGTGAAATACCTCGTTGCAAAAACATTCAGAAAACGCAGATACTCTTAATCTCTTATCAATCAGACGAGCGAAACAGAAGGGTTTTAAGGATTATATGGTACATGTAATAATATGATTTTTTGTAATTAGCAAAGTAGCATGATATATCTTCCATCAAACGCACTTGAACTTCGTTTGGCAAAACTTAATTCAATTTAAAAGAGTTTTAAATGTTTTATACATTTTGAAGCAGACATCAATTCATTCATTTGTTACTCATATTTTCCGAGGGCTAGCTGAACTAAAAGGTCGAAACGAAAATGACAAATGACGAACCTTCATCATTATCAAACGTTATGTGCGCAACTCCATCTTCTATAAATTCAAAAGATTTAATAAGTCCACCGCCAGAACGAGGTTTGTTTTCAAAGAAAAGTATCAAATGGCTTTTGTTTCTTGGGCAAATGATATTGGTTGGTCCTTCTACTACGACTGTGCAAGATGGAGGTATTTCAGGTAATAGTATTTTAACCTCTTCTTGGATGGAAAACCATTTAATTGTAAGCTCACGTCCATCCATCTCGAGCGGCTCATGTTCCAGAAAGCTAAGAACATCTGTAAAGAAACCCGTTAATTTTAGTATCATTAACTGAGAGTTTAACTTTACTTATTACTTTGTGTGAGATAACTATGTATAGATAATACAGACATTTTACACAATACTATACAGTATACTGTTGGTCACACAATATATCAAAACTAGAGCTATCACTGAATGTGATTAATATCCCCGCAATACTGTTTTGTCAGAGTATACAGAATGATGTTTGCATCTTCGATGGGTAAAAGTTGAAAAAAAAAACTGAAATCTTGAAAATTTGATGGGGGTCCAGGGAGGGGGGAGGTGGCGCCGGTAGGTCCAGGGCAAAGCCCTGGTGGGGGGACAAGGGGGTCGAAGCCCCCCGAAGCTTCTGAAAGATAGCAATTTATATACCATTGGGAAGCCATTTCTTTAGTGCATTTGAGCTTTCTGAAACACAAAATTAAGACATCTGGAGGCATGGGTTTATCATTTATTGTCAATTATCTTAATCAACTATGCCTCTCAATTCAGTGAAAATTCTACATAAACAACAATTATAGAACTTCATGAATATTTTCAATAATTATGAAAATGACGGCAGTTGTTTATTTCTGCTGTTTTTGTTTGTTTTTGTTTTTATTTATTTTTAATATAATAAATATCTCCAATACAAAGTATGTACATTTTTTTTGCGCGTTTTAGTTTCCAAAGTACATCATTGTACGGCATATTCTGAAGTAGACCTACTTTCATGTTGTTTATTCCAATATTAAATTTTCTCGAGGCATAACAATTAAAGATAAACAAACGTAAGACTATATCCGCCTACCGATACAAGGCCATTTCAGTTGCATGATAATTATATACATATTACTTACTACGCTGTCTACACATCTACACTTCATGCCGACCATTCGTATAAAGTTTCAAATCAATATCTTAAAAACTGTAGAAATAGTTCGCGGCACAAGATTTTATTAAATCGTGCTCCCCTCTAAAAAAATAATGGACTGATCCAGATGAGAAAAAACTTTTTGCGCAAATGGACTCACGAACATATGTTTAAAGTTTCAAGTTGATATCTTGAAAACTGTTGACGAAGTAAATGTAGAAGTTTGCATAACACGATTTTGTTACATCATATCTCCTGCACAAAATAATGGATTGATCCACACGACAAATATGTCACGCACACCTACACTTCATGCCGAACATATGTATAAAGTTTCAAATCAATATCTTAAAAACTGTAGAAGTAGTTCGCGTCACAAGTTTTTGTTGAATCTTGCTCCTCTCCGAAAAATAATGGACTGATCTACATGAGAAAAAAAAATGTGCGCAAATGTACTCACGAACATATGTTTAAAGTTTCAAGTCAATAACTTGAAAATTGTTGACGTAGTAAGTGTAGAAGTTTGCATAACACGATTTTGTTTAATCATGTCCCCTGCAAAAATAATGGATTGATCCACACGAAAAATATGTCACGCACATCTACACTTCATGCCGGACATATGTATGAAGTTTCAGGTCAACAACTTAAAAACTGTAGAAGTAGTTCGCGGCACAAGATTTTGTTAAATCGCGCTCCGCTCTGACAAATAATGGACTGATCCACATGAGAAAAAAAACAGTTCGCGCAAATGTAGTCACAAACATATGTTTTAAGTTTCAAGTCCATATCTTGAAAACTGTTGACGTAGTATGTGCCACAGACCGACCACCCAACCAACCAACCAACAAACCGGATGATGACTCCTATATACCCCCCAAGCTAAAGTTTGCAGGTATAATGAAAAATGTGAATTAGATCACATTGCCGAGTACTAATATACTTGTTAAAATAAAGTTTTTAAATTTATTAAGGTAGTGTATTCCCAGCGTTAAAGCATATACAATTCTATTAAAATACTTTTACTTTGTAATTATTTGTATAACATAATGGCTTTCTCATTAGACATTTTAAAGTCAGTCAACTTTACCGTCAATGCCATTGAATGTTAAGAGTGCGGAACGGTTGCCTTCGTCTAACTTGATGTCGACTGGAATTGACTTGCCAAATTTGTTGTCTGCTTCAAAATACAGCTCAAGATATTCCCTGTCAGTATCATCAGGGAGACCAGACATCAATACTTTGTTGGTTTTATAATTTTTAGGATGATAAAGTCTAACATCTAATTTGGATTCAAGGAATTCAAGTGTTTGTCTTCGAGCTACTCTCTCTGCAACTGAAATTAGTAATACTTTATAAATTGTCGTTATATTTAATTGTTTTTTTATAATTTCGGCAACTTTACTAGGTGCTTCAACTAAGTCTTTTACCAAGACCGCTATCGATCGTGTATGAACATGTACAGTTAATCCCCGCTTTTAAGATCACCACTTGGACCGGAAAGTGGTCATAATCGTGGGGTCGTCTTTATATATGGGTAGAAAATAGTGCAAAACTGTAAAATGGGATATCGGAATATTGCTCTTATTACAGAGGTGGTCTTAATTTCGTTTGTTCTACACGAGGGGTTTTACTGTATCTTTTTTATTAGGCTATTGTAGAGAGTTGGCTACTTTTTTATATTTTCATGAACGTTCACTCTTCCTATGATATCTAATGTCGAAGTTCTTTTGTCTCCCCTTAACTGGTATATTTTCTTTGGTCGTTTATATTTTTTTCTCAAAAGAAAATTAAATTTTCTGCTTATTTACATCTACCGCTTAGTCTCCTTTATGACATTTTTATACACGATCATGGCCAACATTATAACATTTCCTTAATTTTTCAACGCATTATCAAGAAACTCGCCAATTTTAGCAATAAGTACTAGTACTATAAGGCCCTGTCACACTTTAGCGCGTTTCCACTGCGTTGCCATGGCGTTGTTAAATTTTCCAGAATGCTGTGAGATCGCAAGAAAATTTGATATTTTTCGTGAAGATGGAGGTGTCACGGCGTCCTTACTGCGACCGAGGCGTTGCTACAGAGCTCACGTGGCGTTCTATTGTGTTCCTACGGAGTTCTTGTCGGCGATTCTCTGCGCTCATACGGCGCTTCCACTGCGTACACTGCGCTTTCACGGCGCTCTCATGGCGTTTACAGTGCGTGCACTGCGCTTTCGCGACGCCCTTACGGCGCTTCCACTGCTTGCACTGGGCTTTCACCTCAGCAGTGGCCTGCAACCGTCTAAGAAAACATGTCTGTAAGAGGTTCGCGGAATTCCGCCTGGGTACAGGGGCAGATGACTGAACTGCAACCGACGACGACGATGGTCCGTGAACTTTCTCCAGCTACCGTATTTACCAAATTTCTAGTAGTGCTGGTACCCAGTCTGCCATAAAAGCGTTAACTTTTTCAAAAAATGTTAACGATACAATCGGCATGCCGTACATCATTTATGGTTATCGTTAATTAAATGAAATGTTTGTTTGCATAGCTTGTACATGTTTACCAATATTGCTATTGTTTGTCATGCAAATGCCAAAGGAAGCGGTAGAAGCGCATTAGGAGCGCAATGATCGCCGTGACAACGCGGTAGAAGCGCAATGATAGCCGTGACAGCTCCGTTCAGTCACTCAATGAGCGCAGTAAAATTATTAATACTCCGTATAAGCGCCGTAGACGCCCCATTAAGCGAGGTAGCGTCGAAGTGACATCTCATACAACGTAATCTCCGTGCAAGCGTCACCGATTACCACAGCGTTCGCACTGCGACCTCAGTGCGCGCCCGCGGGGCTCGTGTTGCGTTGTAGGAGACCTTACTGCGCTGCTACGGCGACCGTTCGGCAACCCCACTGCGCTCTTTTCAGAATGCCGAGCGACGGCGTTTGTTTTGTGTATGCTCAAAGTGAGCGCTGTCGGTCGGCGTTCTATACGACTTCACTGCATCTACTGGCGATGCCACTGCGTTGCTGCGGCGACGCTTGCGATCGTACTGCGCTCACCTCGGCGTTCTTGGACGCCGTGGGATCGCCGTGATAATGCGACCCTAGTGTGACAGGGGTTTAAGTTATTGACAACTGATCTTTATGATCAATTTGTGCTCGTTATTTATATTACATTGTAGGTGCAAGAGTGAGGATGGTGAACTCTTAAACTGAGTTGTCATTGGCTGTTCCAAGGCGGTCCCAATCCTGTTCGTTTTTCGTTTATGTTGTTATTTTAAAATTGATCGTATTATAAGCTAAATTAATGCTCTCTTTTTTTTCTCTGCTTTTCTGCTGTGTTTCTTGATGTATCCATTCATGATATGCATATTCCCTTAAAAATAGTTTTATAGTAAATTACAGTAGGGAGGAAGTGAGCATGGGTTATAACTTGATCAATATTAAAATACCTATTTTGAAGGCACACTTTCAGTATGCGAATTAATTCATTGCTTTTCTAAGTAAAATATGAATTTAAAAAAAAAAATATTTGAAATAAAAGACTGGTTCCAGCATATTTATTATTTAAGGGCATCAAAGACGATGAACGATATTTATAAGT